>LPNX010475398.1:411871-430414 GCA_001517045.1 Pseudotsuga menziesii
TTCCAGAGAGTGAAGAAGTAGCCATCCTTTGGTCAATTATATCTTTGGGTGATTATTCTCATAGAAAAATCTTGCAACACCTCTCTAAATGGGCCCATGTAGAGAAAATGACAACCAAAGTTTGAAAGCAAAGAAAATATCTACAATATATACAAAGCAAAAGTCCATGTAAGTTTGAACTAGTTAATTTCATGATTATACATTTTCCAAACACCTATTTTTCTAGGAGTAAACATAAAGATTTCACACATTTTATTGTCCACCAAATGTTTTATGTTATGATTTTTGATTAAATTTTTTATGATCCACACAAGCTTCATAGAAAAAATAACACACTAATGTTACGAGAAAACCATACAATAAAACCTAGTAGGTAATTTTGTTGCATCTATTTAAAAAAAACTAAACATAGAAGACAAATATACAATAAACATGCATAGGTACAATTACCATAGTTGTTGCATTATATTAAATAAAAAAATTACAACTAACAAAGTGTCAAGAAACTGTCATTATATATTGGGGTGTTTTGTTTTCTTTTTATAGTTTTTATAAATAAGATAAATATTTTCAATGACAATATTTTCATTTTATTCCTACAAAGAAATAATAGACACCAACATAGATAATCACAGTGGTCTATAGATTTTTTTTTTGGTATACTTGCAGGTTTGAAATTAATTTTATAGAACCTATAAAAAACAAAAACTCATCCCAATTATACATTCCAAAAGCGGGAGAACAAATTACAACCAACGTAGGGGATACATAAGAAGATTACAAAACACCTACTAATAATATGGGTGGGCGCCTTCCCTTCCAACTTCTGTGTAGCTCCAGAGCAACCTTGACTCCCAAAATGGGATTCATTAAAGGAATTGGTTTCTATTCTCCCCTCCACTTTGCTTACCAGTTATGGACCTTATAGAAGAGCGCCAAGTCGAGGGTTTCTCCTATCATTCATGCAACCCTGTCTCCATACCCATCTGTATTCTCTATCAATAATCTGTGGGAATCTACCTAGAAACACAACCATCTGCGTTATCTTTGCATGCTTGGGCGACCAATCCATCTGCTTTTTTCTTGTATACTGAGATAGCAACAATGTATACCTTTATATGGGTTCACCAAGTCAATTTGAGGAAGGAAGAGAAGCCCCATTAAGATCAACGCACAACCCACTCGACAATTCGCTGTTGGTTTTTTTTTGAATATGTGGTAGCACAAATCCATGCCAATCCCTGACCTTTAACCTGGGATGCTGTAGAAGGTGCCTTAATGGAAAGGGTTTGTTTGATGGGGTTTGTAGGTCCAGAGACAAATTTTGAAACTGAGCATGCCAGAGCATTGCAAAATCAGGCACAGGTCATGGATGATGGTATTAAATGTGAGTATGGGTTTGTCATGGAAACCGAAAGCAAGACAGGCTTCAACCAAGCATTTGGCAACATGGGTGAGAAGCAGGCGAGTAAAGGGCTCCTTAAGCTCCAAATGTGCGGACCCTCTCACTCAGCTGGAATCGCAGAACATCAGTCCAGCAGTAAGCCTCCTCAACATTCTTCTCTGGCAGATGAACAACCAGGAGTGGCAGATGCTTCTTCGACCAGTCCAAAGTAAGTTTGCAGAAAATGACACAGAGAAGATTTTGATGACATTTTACAACTATTTATCTTTCTTATACTTTTGATAGGCATTGCATAAAATGATACAGAGAAGATTTTGATGACATTTTACACCTATTTATCTTTCTTATACTTTTGATAGGGAAAACAATGCAATTAGTAATTTTTCTTGTGTAGAGAAGTGAATCCCAACTCCCCTTTGCATTAAGAGAGTATAAACCTATTTTAACAGGGGAGATAGACTTGAACCTTGTACCTCCAAAGCATAGGGTAATCCCATCTCGAGAATTGACAGTGAGAACTTGGCATTCCTCATACCCAGCTACAGCCAAATAGTTATCATTTGCAGAGTTGAAAACAAGATGAACTAGTGGTAATTAAAATACTTAAAGGTGACCTATTATGTAAGGGCAGGACCTATTGGACCGACCTTACCTCGATGATAAATTCAATAGTGCAAAGGTTGCGTGTCCAGGAAGGGAAATTGTTGAGTTAAAGGGTGGGGTAGCAGCCGGGATCCTTCTTGATCTCCTCCCGTGGGGGGATCAATGCTATATGTTCTGATATACAGGCTGTTAGGTGAAAGGTTATCCTGTTCTGGGGAATCTCTCATATTGAGTATCTTTCGAGGGCCTTTGCCAACAGTATAATTTCTTCAGATCTTGCGGGAGATCTTAATTCATGGGTCTATGAGGACCTGTTTATCTGGGTACGTCAGAGGTTCTTTTCGTTGAGGTACACAAAACAACAGCTTGATCGGGGAAAACTAGATATACTTCAGTGGTTGGCCCTAAGACTTGTGGAATAATTTGTTTCTGGATGCGCGCATCAGTTAGTAATTCATTGTCGCTTATCGACTGGTTAATCTTAGAGCTGACCTTCTAGCTAGCAGTTTGAGGGGAAGAACAAATGGTCCCGTACTGGAAATGGATTTCCACCAATTTTAAGAAAAGGAGAAAGTCCAAAATGGATTGAAAGGGTATTTGGTAGTCACAGAAATTCATGGATCAGAGCATTATATAACTCCCCATTCACCTGAAGCCTGGTTAATCTTATCAATTAAGGCCTCCCCTTTCACCTGATGCCTAACTTGGTATCAGCCAATTTGAGCTTGGTTATAGTTTGGATTCTTGCCCTAAATCATATGCCCCCATGAAGAATAAGAAAGAACCAACACAAAAAGAAATGCATTGACGAGGTGGATGGATATTTAATGCCCAAATCCATAACTCCATCCATGCGCCTAGGGTGAAGAAAAGGGGTAAGGTTGTTGTTTCATGCAATCCAATTCCGGGTCTGTCTATAGCTGTCTCTCCTAAGTGCATTCATTAAGTAAGTGTTCTAGGGCATATATCTCTTAAACAGGTAGGTTAGTAAAACATAAGGTAAGGTTGTTTCATGCCAGCCATCTCCCTCCATGCCATGCTATTCTGCTCAGGTTGATAGCGATACATCCTAAGTGCTTGATTCAGGTATAAGGCCATGTAGTTAGGAAAATTCCTCGGAGGCCTGCGCTCACTGAATGTGATCCTGGGTGCATCAAAATGCTCCCGAGCATCCCTCAAAGTATGCTCAAACTACCTAGGTCTCCTAATAGAACTGGTAGGAGCTAACTCTTCCTCTGACTCCCTCATTCACATTTATAACACTTTGTACCACATGATTCTAAATAGCCTGTTCCTATGGGAAGCTGAAAAGTTCCTCCTTGTGTAATCTGTATTAACTTATTTCTTATATTGAACATCAACCAGGATGGGAAGGTTGTAGAGTGGAGAATCACGTGCCAAAGAATCAACATCAGTCTTGAAATTAGCAAAGACCAACAAACCAATTGCGTGCTGTTAAGTTCCATTGGAGGACAACTTACATTGCTGAGGGTAGAAAAAATATTCTCTGCCATTTTGATTTTTTCAAATGAATTTGAAGAATGAAAAGCCATGAGAAGAAATTCCAAATGAAATAGGGATGGAAGACTTGCACAAACTTCTTGGATATTTAAGCACCCTGAATATGTAGCTTTCACTTTCTCAACAATAAAACCAGCGTAGCGTTTGCAGATTTTGAGTCTTAAGGAGTCATCTCCCAAACTGGACCCTGTGGATGTCCTTATAATAGGAATGCGAGCTACAAGAGCAAGAGCATCATCAGTATAAGCAAAACTCCCATCCTCTACCTTCAGAACTTGATTTACTAGGTGTTCTTCAAGTTCGATGGATAAGGGATGCCTCATAACTAGTTCATGTAACAGGTTAAAGCATGATCTGTGAAAATGTTCAAGGAAGTGTTTTTAATAGGACATATCTGAAACACCAGCCCCCTCCATTCTTTCATCAATTGAAAGCTGTGGCTGTAGCATTCGTAAAAGAGCACTGACATGTTCTTCATTAAGTTGGTGACAGGCTTCTTTGTAAATAGAAGAATGCCAATCTGGAGAAAATATGCACTCTTTAGTAAAACTAAGCACTTCAACAGCTCCTTGTAAAGGAATATTACTGGAGTCATGGCATGGTAGTTGTTTCATGGTTCATCCATCATAGTATGTTATTTCCATGTGCAATCGAGATTGAGTGGTTGAAGTGTTTCACATAAATTTATCCCTTTACGTATGCAAAAAGCTTATCACTAAGCAGTTAGCCGGGCCCCTGGATAAGCAACGCCAAGGTAATTTATGGAGCTCACAGCTGTTCCATTATTTTTTTCCCGGTCGATCCCCTCGAGTTGGTATTATTGCTACATGTATGGATGTAACTTTCTTATGTGGTTGTCTTCCATCCAAGATGAATCTATCTACTCCCATGGAATTTGGGACGTCCCTCCTCTATTATATAGATGTAAGTTGACTAAAAACACAAAAGAATCATAAGTTGGTGAAAACAAATCCAGAAGATTTGAGTGTAGTTCTAGGTGAAGATATGCATTTGAATGAAACAATGGATATGGGGAAAAAATGGTTAGAATAATTAATGATAAAAGAATTTGAATCAAAGCCTAAAATCATCGATGTAAAAGGAACTCCAACTAAGTCTGGGTTATGTGTTGTGAGATTTAGCACTACTTGGGGATGGGGATGGGTTGAAGGGGTGAGCTCCATTATAATTTGGGTAAGACATCCTAGTTTTCCACTCATTTTTTAGTCATAGAAGTTGTTCTCACTTATCGATAACTTCTTGGGTTCATGATATGAGTCTAACCCATATTATAAGTTGATAGGTATTTCATATTGTCCAATAGCTTGGTGAGAATAGAATTAAAGAAAGGTTTAAAAGAATATATTATAATAGATGGTGAAGAAAATGACAATTTGAAAGTCTCTTTCCAATATACTAGGTGTGACCTCTATGATCACTTGGATGCTAACTGTGCACTCTCGCATTGATGTTAGTAAGGTAGTGTTCTTAGCAATAATCTGTTATTTTGGCAGGGAATATTGAGTGTTATGATGCATGAAACATAAGCTTGATTTTATCACTTTTGAATGTGCACATTTTGACGAAACATTTCTTTAGAATCAGCTGTACTTCACTGAAATTTTTTCTATCCGGATCTTCTTTTCTCTGTTTCTGTAGTTCTCAGTGAATGCTACTGCCATGAGATTAATTCTTTATGTTTGTTGATAAGGGTTGTCTGAAGCAAGAGAAGGTTTTCCATAAAATGTTCCCATGCATATGCTGTCTTGAGATTTTAGAGTCAATGGGTAATGAATGTAGAATACAATAATCAGTCTTATCAATTTAACAATTTAACAGATATCAGTGAGTTGAACCTGCCCAAGACCACGAGCATATCTTTTCCAAATGGTAAAGATGATCTTATCAACTTTGAAGTCAATATTCGGCCTGATGAAGGATATTATGTGTAAGTACAAAAATAAATTTATTTGAGAGATTTTCAAGGTTCCAATACATGTTTAAACCATGTTTGCTTATGATTATCGAGCTACATACTTCTCTGCAAAAGAGGTTGCTTTCTGTTCTCTTTAGGTTGATGGAGCTAAAACTAACTTACATTAGAGGAAATTTGGGGTCTAAAATGGGCCTTATAAGAAAATGTGCCAAAATAAGTTTTTGTGAATTGGAATTCATGAACCAATAGAATTTCAATAAAATAAGTCAACCATAATGGTTGAATTGACATATTTGTCATTAAAAAAAACTACTTTTTTTGTTCATATTTTCAACATATCTCCTTGTGTTTTTACTCAAATTTCGATCGGGAGAGCTCGTTGGATGCGAAATTTGATTCCGCATCCAACGAGTACCCACACTGCATGCTTTTGATGGACCCCTCTACCCCAAAAACAAGAAATACCTGAAAAAATGTGATGATGATGTCATCATCACAATTTTTCAAGTATTTCTTGTTTTTGGGGTAGCGGGGTCCGTCAAAAGCATGCAGTGTGGGTACTCGTTGGATGTGGAATCAAATTCCGCATCCAAAAAGCTCTCCCGATCAAAATTTGAGTAAAAACATAGGGAGATATGTCGAAAATACGAACACAAAAAGTAGTTTTTTTCTTTCTTCCTCCAAAATTAATCAATATTATTTTATTATTTTAACTATTATTTTATAATTTTAACTATTATTTTATTATTTTCCTTAGGAGGCCCATTTTAGACCCCAAAATTCCTCTAATGTTTCTTTTTTTGGATCCTGAATATAAAACAGAGGGGGATCCTTCACTTTTACTTTTAGTGTATCTCCTATTTACCCTCATGAGGCACCGAAGGTGAAATGTAAGACAAAGGTATGCTCTTGAAATTTATGGAATGGCTTGGTAATTCATCTCAGACCAATATTTGAAAATAGTGTGAAGGATTTCATGATCTTTGGAGTCGATTTGTGGTATTCATTTTTCTTTCAATTGTGTGACAAGTGGAGTATAACTTGGATGCAGGTTTATCATCCAAATATTGATTTGGAAGGCAATGTTTGCCTCAATATTCTACAGGAGGACTGGAAACCTGTTCTAAACATCAACACCATCATCTTTTCACGGTAATTGAATAATATTTATATTTTGGACAACTTAATGACAAATGCTGACATAGTGGAGTCATTTGGGGGTGGTTTTTTTCATTGCTAATGTTCTTAATTCAGTTTTTTTGGGAGTTGCAATGATTGAAGAATAGAAACTTAGGTTAATGGATCCTTCCTCATTCCTTTTATACAGCTAGATTTTTTTTTTCCAAGAAAAATGTAATTCTTGTTCAACTTTTAATGAAAATTACATGCTTCGGCTGTCAAAAAGGATACAAAATTTGCATATTTTGTTCTGCCTACCATAATAGGAGCATTCAGCCCATCTAAACAATGGTCTAAAATCCAAATTGTACACATCGCCATCTCAGAGAAAGAGATCATACCCATTCTCAAACACCATATTCTTGCCAAGCAAGCATACATAGGTTATACATGCACAAAATCACAATAGGAAAACTAAGAAAGATCTGATCCAAACCAACTCATAGAGCTGACAAGGAAATGACAGAGACACCCGCAATAACTTCTTCATATTATATGGCCTACAGCCAATGTGGCCTACCCTTGGGTCCGTATCAGGCTTCAGCATCCTAGTACAATTCTCTAAAGACCTGAGTAAAAGAGATACTCAAAAGAGCCTGCTACCTCCAATAGTAAATCACCCATTGGCCTGAGATTTACATTGTGCAGATGACCTACCCCTTATCTAGTTTTTAACCAATGATGAATCACCGAAATCTTGCAAACTTGAAATATTCCAATCCTTTGAACATTTTAATAAGAGCTTTAAAGCTTGAAATTCTGCAAAGTTGTTAGAACCCTTTTGCATTTTCACTCAAAAAGGGTATTTTTGGCCAAGGAGAAGAGAATGCACAAAGGAGGCTAGAAATCCATAAGCAGGATTGTAACACGAGCTCTTAACAAAACAAATTTTGGAAGAACCAACAAGTTTTTAACATCTGCACTGACACAAATACTATTCGTTAGATGAATAAACTCGGTAGCTTCATTAGCTTAGGCATGCATATGGTTACAATTTAAAGTTTAAAGCTAAAGCCAAAAAGATCTCAATCCTTGATATTTTTGGACTCCAAATCATTGCCTCACAACTTGTTGGACTCCAAATCCTTTAAGATTCATTAATTAAATTCCTCTGTTTTGCATTCTCCCATCATGTATCTTGGGAAAGAAATGCTAATGTTCACTGTTTATATATTGGAGTTCAAATTTGAATCATAAGGATGAATGTGATTAACCATTTCCATATTTCCCTCATCCTACCTCAGACATCCCCTTTACCTCCTCAACCAGCCTCTGTAGGGCTTGGTCTTGCCTTTTGACAATCCCTTGTGTACTGTGGATTGCCTTTAGGGCTGCTTCCGGTGGCCCCTTTAACAGCCTGTTTAAACCCAAAACAGGCTCACTCCCAGGCCTATAAGTGCATTGAACAGCGTGTAAACAGACTCCATTTTCATAGCTTCCAAACCCACAACATTTCTAGGGGAATCTCTTCCTTTAAAGTTATATTATTTGTTATAGACTGTACAATTTCCTACCTTGTAAGATAACCTACAACTTAAGTAAAATGCCGTGATAGGAAGGAAGCAAATGGGTTTGGTAAAGCATCAACCATCTCTTTCACAGTCAATAGTTATTAACACCATTCTTTATCTAGAATTTACTGAATTCAGAAGGGTGGTGTCCTCTAACTCTTAAATGCACTATTGAAACCTGAAGCTAGAAAAGTGATATAGATTGATCTATAAACTCACACAAATATAATCATACAGGCCTGCAAAATGATATTCTCTTGATAACCAACCCGTTTCCTTCACACTATGCTCTTTGTATAATGTTTGAAGCTGAGAGAGTATATCTAGAATGATATTTGCCAGCTGTGATAGCTCCCCTGTATGGCCAAAATGAACATTATGGCGCAGAAACCATATGAAATGAAATGACACAAAACTACAACCAAACAGATTTAAATTATATATAAGAAATTAAAGCATCAGATTAAGTAGGTCTAATATATGAATTACAGTATGGCTTCATAATTGTTCCCATTAGGATACAGGTTTCATGGTTAAACACCTATGTTAGGATGCTCTAGTTTAAAACTAAGAATCGAGGGAATAATGGTTCTCTCTGCTCTCTTTCCATTTGACATTTTCCTTCTGAATCAACATGAACGAGGATGCTTCCCCTTGAATGAGTATAGGAAGCATAGGATGATTAGCAGCATTGCTCTAGTTGTGTGTTTTAAATGTTTTAAATGCACTTTCAATTTTAAGAGATTAGCAGTAGAACATGAGGGAGTTGTGACTTGTGAGCATATGTTGTCAATATATTTAACATCTTTCAAACATTATTTTAAGCTTTTGTTTCAATATCTTTGTCAGTAATTTTTTATTCTAATCTGTTGCTTGTACCCATTCTTTTGGTGACAATGCAAGGATGGCAGACATTCTATATCAAATGGCAGACAAAGATGGCTGAAAGAGCAATTTCTGTAGTAGAACTTGTTAAACAGAGTGCCCGCTATGAGTCTCTTGAAGTAGGAGATTACCGGAGAGCTATGGAACTTTTAAAAAATACTGAAATGGGATTAAGGTATATACATATATATCCTATAAGCTGCTTCAAATTGAACAAGATATTGTGAGTTATGAACACTAGGTCTAGGTTGTATGATCTAAATTGAACTGTTGATATTCCTTATGTACTTGCTTTTCTTTTCTTGCATGTAATTGAATGTAAATAACACAGTTTCCAGTAATAAATTGATGAATCGTATAGTAATTTGACATCAAGAATGTGATCAAACCTTATATCGTTCAAAGTGATAAAAAAGAATAGCAGAAAGTAGAATGGTGTGTTTCTTGAAAAATACTGTGACAAATACCTGTGCCAATAAAACTGCTACAGCGAACCATATGAACAATCAGTCCCAACCACCGATAGTAAACAGGCAATGCAAAAGAATCCACGCCATAAATTAAACACAGGCATTTGTATCTGGAGAAAAGAAACCTCCCAGGTAAAAAATACTCCCAGGTAAATTAAACACATGCATTTGTATTTGGAGAAATGCAAAAGAAAGCTGTGATAGCTCCCCTGTATGGCCAAATTCTGTTGGGGCGAGTACCACATGTTTGGGTAACTCCGCGGTTAATAAGAAAGTTTGTAAGCGGAGTTACGGGTCAAAACAATCTTAGGGGTGTCGGGGGAAGTTAAAACTCCTTCTTTGTAATAAACCCTTGGTTTAAATCCAGGGTTTAGGGTTTTGGGTGCCCATGGTTTAAGACCATGGTTTTGTAAAAATGCGCAGTATAAATAAGCGCTTCTGTAAAGAAGATAGGTTAGGTTTTATGATGTAAGAAAGATTAAGGTGAAGATAAGGTTGATTTTGTAAGGAAAGGTTAAGTCCCAGCTGTGTGTGTGGATGACCTCTGCAGCTGTGTGCACGGAGGGTTTTTGTAAAGAAGATTGAGGAAATACCTGCAGCTGTGTGCACAGGGGCCTATTGCTATGTGTGCGGCTTTTAAGGACTGAAGGGATCTGCAGCTGAGTGCGCAGATCAAACTGTGGTTTTGTAGCAAGTTGAATAAAACACAGTTTGTGGACGTAGCCCCTACACTGGGCATGAACCACGTTATATCCGGTGTTGTGATTTCTTGTGTGGTTCTGTTTATGTTGTCTTTTATGCATTAATAACTGTATACATTTGATAAGTTAGATCGCTGCTAATATTAAGCTTCACTGTGAATTCCCTGTAGTGGGTTGAGCAAGTCACGACTGTTTATCTATTTGCGAAGTTATATGTGAATGAATGGTAAAGCTTTATAGTTGTTGACTAATAAGGTTATTAAAGGCTAAGGTACAGTAATCCCCCTCTCTGCTTGCAGAAACCTGATTCTACGGCACCCCATAGCTGTTTCGGGTGAGACTGCAACCTGCGCGCAGGTTGTTGCCGAAAGGGCAAACACTGTGGGTCTTTTGTTGGTGTGACACAAAAAGATTAAACCCGGGTCTACCCTATTGCCCAACAAATTGGTTCCGTTGCTGGTTGAACTCAGTACCTGCTCAGAGGAGTTTACATCGTACCTCAAGGGCTATGTTCTGGAGGCCCTCTGTGAAGGAAATCGGTGATTGGTTTGCTGAGACTTGTCTGAAATTCGCGCAACAAGAGAATACAAATCCGTGTTGAAGCGCACGTGAAATTTTACAAAGGTATGTTTTTTGTGATGCTTATGAAATATTCTTTGGTAATATCCACATAGAGTTGCACCAGTGGTTGTCTAGGTTAACAGAGGGGAGGACAAACTTTCAAGCTCGACGGATTCCTGTGTGGACCCCTGCAAGGATCAATCTTGTGCAACACGTGAACAACGAGGTATCCCGTGCTGTTGACTTATGGACGATGCGAACGTTGGAAGCCTTTGTGACATAGTTTTCCATTGACACAAGCACCTCTTTCAGCGAAGCTGAACGACAATTTTTCAAAGGCCCCCGTGGTAAGTTTTTAAATTCCTTAAGCTTGAAGATTAAAATACTATTGGTTGAAAAGGGTATATTATTATTTGAATCAGACTGTTAGTTTAGTAGTACTAACATATGTTTGCAAGTGAGAATACCTTCGACGCGCAAAGTGGTTTGCTGCGAAGAGAGCAAAGGTACAAAAGAGATTTTGAGTCCTACTCCTCAGGTCAGGCCACCGCACCTCCCCCTGTAAACCCTCAACAGCCAGACCCTGAAGAAAACCTTTCGGCAGGAAACCCTCCCATCACCCCACAGCGTCGCTTTGTTACCCCTAAAGTTCGGTCGGAGTGTGACAGGCAAACAAGTCCAAGTATTCCGGCCACAAGTCAATCTACCCCCGTAAACCCAACCCCATCAATGTCTGGTCCCCCTCCCAACCCCCCCAGAACCACCATGGCCCACCTAGCAGATGACATTAAGCTGCCCATCTTCAAAGGAACGGGATCAAAAGATCCAGACCAGTTCTAGTTTTTATGTGAGGCCGTTTGGAACGTAAAGAATATTACAAACCTAGATGTGAGAACCGCGCAGCTCATTACGTCCTTTCACGACTGGGCTTTGACCTGGTTCATGAAATTCTCCAGTACTCAGCACCCCACTTTGGATGAAATCAAGGAAGCCATCACTAAGGAATTTAAGAAACCGAAATCAGAATCGCAGAGCATCACTGAACTCAAAGAGATTCAACAACAGCGCGGCGAATCCGTGTGGGACTTTGACCAGAGATTCAAAGTTCTGCTAGACCAAGTCAGCTTCACCATTAGTCCTGCGCAGCACAAGGAATGGTTTATTTCATCATTATTGCCGCATATCAGAACTCCACTCATGCAACAGAAGGTTGCTGACTAGAAAGAGGCTATGGAAATCACAATGAAGCTAGAGACCGCCCCCGTCCAAGATGATTCTAGTATTGTTCAAATCCAAGCGCAGCTGGCAGCGATGGCCCTGGAGCTTCGTGACATGAAGAAAGCTAGAACCAGTCGAGAGGAGGTCTGGTGTACGCAATGTTGGTCCGAGGGCCATGATAGGGACTAGTGCCCCGTGGCCAGAACTTACCTAAATACGAGCGCGCCCAACCAATTCAATCCCGGTGCTCTATATTGCGAGATTTGCCGAAACTCTGGCTAGAATCGCCCTGAGCACTGCCATATTCTTCAAAGATATGTTCAAGTTCCCAAAAACCCCTACTGCCAGTTCTGTAAGTCCATAGGGCATAATGAAGAAGAGTGTCGTAGCTACGACCTTATGCAAGAGCGCACCTTTGATGCCTATCGAGTACACAATGAATCCCAGAATAATGATGGATATGGTTACCGCGGCGGTGCCTCCGGAAGAGGTGCTTTTGGCGGTCGTGGCCGTGGTGGGATGATCGAAAGAGGTAGAGGCCAGGTTGTGTGTTACAATTGTAACCAAGTTGGCCACTTGGCTCGCGACTGTCGGAACCCCACTACAACCTGTCGGTATTGCCGCGCCGTGGACCACGTGATTGAACAGTGCGCCCAACTCCTCACAAAGATTCAGGAAAACAACCGTGGCCCTACCTCAAATATTCAGTTGATTTCTGTTGAGCAGAGACCTGCTGCAGCCATCAATGTGGTCACCCGGAGTGGAGCTACGACGCATATTCAAAACACGCCAAAGCAACCTGTCGCGGTGTGCGCACATAAGGCCTCCGAGAAAGTCCCAACCCTTGACCCTGTGAAGGACCAAGCACCAATCCAAGAGGCCCAGTGCGATATTGTTGACCCTGGCGCCGTAGAAGTACCTATGCGGCAACCTCAGCAGGTTGCGCAGCCACAAGAGGCCTCGGCGGATAAAGTAAGTACACTATCATCTTTCTTGCAGAGCTATATGAAACTCTTGAGGAATCAGAATGCTTTAAAAGAGCTACAAAATGTTCTTGCTGTCACAGACCCTCCGAGAGGAACTGATTAGGAGAAAACTATTAGTTGTGTCCGAAGAACGGGAAGGGAAATGACATTGAACGTTCAGATAGGGGAATATGATATGACTGACGTCATTTTGGATCTTGGATCAGACGTTAATGTCCTACCCAAGCAGACCTGGGGACAAATGGGACATCCTTCCCTGGTTTGGTCACCTATACAACTGCGACTAGCTAACCAGCAGAGGATTGTACCTCTAGGGAGACTTCTTAGTGTCCCAATAGACATTGATGGGGTCAGTACTCTAGCAGATTTTGAAGTTATTGAGATCATTGTTGACAGCAACCCTTATTCATCCCTATTGGGAATTGAGTGGGCCATGGCCAACGCTGCAATCATCAACCTTAAGAGGAGACAGATGACCTTCGAAGGAAATGGTCTGTGCGTTATCATACCCCTCGACCCATCCCACGGGGAAAGATATACAGAACCACTAAGAGATGAAGGGGAGCAGGATACTCTAGACCACATCTACAACATCACAGCCAAGGACGCCGATTATGTCGAGCCTGATGCTGATGGTGTAATGGATTGGCAATGTGATAGCTCCTGCATGTCTGATTCAGATGACAGTCTGGAGAATTGGAAGAATCGACTGTACGAGCTACATGGCCACAGATGCACGCAGATCACTCAGTCTCTTAGATGCCTTAGTGCACATCCCAGAGATTTGCCTGCATATGCTGGGATGACAGACCCAGGAGAATTTATTGCACATGTGCCCGACCAAGTACCTCAGTCACAAAACACACAGACTCTGGAAACAACATTAGGAGCTACAGCAGCATGGGGGACTGATCCTAAAAAGTCTCACCCCAGTCTGGGAACCTGCCAGAAATTCCTGCGCCCCAGATTCATAAGCCAAGCTCACGAGGTGCGAAGTAAGTTCAAGGGGCCGAATAGCCTTCCAGGACATTTGTGGCAGTACTATACAGTAGGGGACAACACACCTCGCAAGGAGTGGGTGCATAAGTTCACGCACAGCTTGGAACCTATAGAGAAATATTGGCATATGGAGGTTGAGCTCCGACACGGAATTGAATATCAAACCAAGGGGCAGAGCCAAAACGCCAGTTCATCAAACCTGATAGTCCTGTCGCAGACATTACCAAGTCGGGTCGAAGGGAACTATTGTGCTGAAGTTATTTGTTGTCCCGAAGCTTCAACCATGACTCTGCCGAGGCCCAAAAACGCAGCGAGGCTCAAAATCCGACTGTTGGGAAGCAGCCAAATTGGCAGCGGTAGTGTTTTAATTTCCTTAAATGCCTGTACTAAGGAGATTATCAAAAATCGGGTAACAGTTGGACAGGATTTCCGTAAGATTTGGTGCCTTCAATGCACTGTCCTACCCGATGTGATTGATGGCGTGTATAAGAAGATGCCTAAATCAGGGAAAATCATATTCTGCATTTCGTCAAGTTTTATGAGTGAACCCATGACAACAGAAAGACAGGTTGATGACTTAGTAATAGACTTTGAGCAAGAAGGCCTGATAGCTTGCTCTAATCGGCCGCTTGCTTCTGTTCCCGGTGAAGACACCCAACCAGCACCACCACGGCCGATGCAGACTCGGTCTGCTAGGAAAAAGTGCAGAATTGAAGTTCGCTCCAAGTTCAACCAAGATCAGCAGAGGCGAACAGGGTAAACACCGGCAGCACACCCTATGGATCCCCCCAGTTCAGCACAGGTACCGGCCGAGGATAGGAAGGACATTGCACCCCCACGGCCACCTTATCTCCAACCCCTTCGCCCAGACGCCAAGATTCCCCGACGGACAAAGAAAGTCACGTTAACCACACCCTCGCTACCATCAGGAGTTCAGCTGGTTGGAAGCATGACAGGGAAGATAGATCGACTCAAGTACAGTGATGACGACACAAATGACCATGGCAAGTTTCCCCAGTTTGCACTGGCCGAATACATGCACCGCGTCAAATACCCAAAACATGATGTAACCCTACTGGAAGTGCAACCGTGGGCTGTGGGCCTGGATAATGCTGGCCTACTCAAAGTGCTTGATATTCCACATTTCGGTCACGGCATACAGGTGACTATAGTGGCCAAACAGTTGCTTGCGCTAGTGCATGACAGCTATTTGTGGATAGGAGACCAGCAAATCCCCATTAATGCTGCACTCATTAACAAGATCACAGGGTTATCTATGGTAGGGCCTGACCCGGGAGATGAATTTCCCTCAAAACATGAGGATACAAAGCTGGCGTAGACTATGAAAGAGCGGTTTGGCCTGACCAAGGGGAAACGGGGGTATCACACCTCCGCGATTCAGGAACAGCCCATTCGTTTTGCAGCTGAGATTCTTAGCCTGCAAGATCATCAGGAAATGCATGCCTACTGAAGTACCTGCTCCAGTTATCCGGATCGCCATGAACTGCGCCGAGGGATACACTTACAACTGGTCCGCATACCTTGCAAGGGAATTCCTGGAGGATGTTCGTGATGCACAGGAAAAAGGTAGACCTTTTCATTACTCCTGGTTGTTAATACTTATTGCATTAGTTGGGTGGAAGGAACCCACCGAAGCTCAGTTTGTCAAAGTAAACCCAGGCCGGTCGGAAGCATTAAGGTATGCCTCCCTATGGCTATCCTCAAATAAGGAAACTCAGCAAATGACAAACACTGTGTTCATCTGTTATGCCATGAGTATCCACATGGAGATTCTGCGAACACCTCGGCTTACCAATGAGTTGTTCTCTAAATATGAGGGTGCCGTGAACTTTAGGGATGATCTTCATCATGTGTTCATTCAAGCCTGTGCCGATCCACGACATCGATGGTTTAAATTACCTTATGTAGTAACTGAACTCGAGGTCACAGGCATTGTTCAGCTATGGCCAGCTGACTGGTTGCAAGATGTCGGGAAGAAACCCTCTATCCCCGTCCCCCTAGCTACAAATATTGGCGCAGGTACCAGTCAGGCACAGCAGAGAAACCTATCTGAAGATAGCAAAGACCTGAGTGATTCGCAGATGGATGGCGACGGCCAAGATGATGATGGTGGCCAGGATGATTAGGATGAGGATTCGTGCAAGACTCTATCAGATCTTAGCCCATCAACCAAGTGCAAGTCACCAGAAGTAGCGGAAGTAAAAAAGCTGCAGCCTCGTAAAAAGTCAAAAGCGTCGAAGGACAAAAATATTGAAGAGGATGTCACTATAACGCTGGATGAGCTGGAGCAGGCTCTAGAAAAATCTACTGGGACGCTTACCAAAAAATGGTCCGAGTTTTCCCAACTACATCTTGCCGGGCTCACAGGTATAGCAAAGAGGGTTTCGGAGCTAAAAGAGTTAGCAGCAAAATCAGCGACCAGTACTGCGACAAGTAGCACTACAACAACCGCGCAGCAGGATCTTAGGCAATGGCCAACCAAGGATAACCGAGGCCAAGTATCAAGCGCAGCTCTAATACTGACCAATGCAGATTCCCGGTCCCAGATGAATATGACTGTAGGAATTGACTATACAAAGATGACCATGTCAAAACTGCACCTCTGCCAGCTAGCAAGTACAAGGGAGATCCATGCACGAGATCAGTTGTCCCAAATCCAATTGGAAGACATTCTCAAGCAAAACAAAATCGTCGCAGCACAACTAGAAGAAGTGGCGCAAAAGAAGATAGATGCCGAACATAAAACAACTACACTTATGTAAACATTGGACGAGGCCTGTCGGAGTCTTTCTGATTTCGACCTACAAGGTGCAGAGGAACCAGCACAGAGGATTGCTAAGCTGAGAGACTATGCCCAGCAGTCTCGCAGCGAGATTGACAAGTTAAAGACAGAACACCAGCACCAAATTGCAGAACTTCAACTGTGCATCCCTCCTGAGACCCCACCAGAGGTCTGGGAACAACGCCATAGGGACATCAAGGCTTAAGCGGCAAAAATATCAGATAATACAGCCAGCGTCACCAAATTGCTGGAAGACAGCATCAAATCCTGGGCGAACCTCCAACACCATCCAGATGTAGGTAAGATCCAGGAATCCATCAAAATACGCTAGGCTGAATTAGATGCAGTCAGAATAGAAATCAAGACCCTGCCACCTATGCAGAAGATGGCTAAAGTGAAGCGCAGCAAGGAGCTTCAGCAGGAAATTGAATCCTGCAGGACAAGGGTAACGCAGCTAGAGAATTCGTTCCAGCCCTTGATTGATGAAGCATTGGACTTGAGTAATACTGCAGAAAGCCAGCTCAAAGTTTTGAAGAGCTACGACAGTTTTGCGCAGGAACGGGATAATATAGATTCATCTTCAGTATTACAAGAGTTGGTGGAAAAGGAGAAAGTAGCTGATGACATACTACAGAACCTCAACAGTCGCTTCAACAGCTTCGCGCAGAATATTCTCCCACCAGACACGTCGCAGGGTGTCCCGGGACGGGCCACTAGTGAGTCTTAGGGGCCTGTTGGGGCGCGTACCACATGTTTGGGTAACTCCGCGGTTAATAAGAAAGTTTGTAAGCGGAGTTATGGGTCAAAACAGTATTAGGGGTGTCGGAGGAAGTTAAAACTCCTTTTTTGTAATAAACCCTTGGTTTAAATCCAGGGTTTAGGGTTTTGGGTGCCCATGGTTTAAGACCATGGCTTTGTAAAAATGCGCAGTATAAATAAGCGCTTCTGTAAAGAAGATAGGTTAGGTTTTATGATGTAAGAAAGATTAAGGTGAAGCTAAGGTTGATTTTGTAAGGAAAGGTTAAGTCCCAGCTGTGTGCGTGGATGACCTCTGCAGCTGTGTGCGCAGAGGGTTTTTGTAAAGAAGATTGAGGAAAGACCTGCAGTTGTTTGCGCAGTGGCCTGCTGCTGTGTGCACAGCTTTTAAGGACTGAAGGGATCTGTAGCCGAGTGCGTAGATCAAACTGTGGTTTTGTAGCAATTTGAATAAAACATAGTTTGTGGACGTAGCCCCTACACTGGGGGTGAACCACGTTATATCCGGTGTTGTGATTTCTTGTGTGGTTCTATTTATATTGTCTTTTATGCATTAATAAATGTATACATCTGATAAGTTAGATCGCTGCTAATATTAAGCTTCGCTGTGAATTCCTTGTAGTGGGTTGAGCTAGTCACGACTGTTTATCTATTTGCGAAGTTATATGTGAATGAATGGTAAAGCTTTATAGTTGTTGACTAATAAGGTTATTAAAGGCTAAGGTACAGTAATCCCCCTCTCTACTTGCAGAAACCTGATTCTGCGGCACCCCATAGCTGTTTTGGGTGAGACTGCAACCTGCGCGCAGGTTGTTGCCGAAAGGGCCAACATTGTGGGTCTTTTGTTGGTGCGACACAGAAAGATTAAACCTGGGTCTGCCCTATTTCCCAACAAATTCTGCTAAAACTCATGAAGTATTCAATTTCAAGCAACTTGTCTCTGCCCAATTTAGGACTCCATGGAAAAGCACCAGCTTCCTTAACATCAATATCTGATAGAGTGATCCAG
>LPNX010475398.1:437032-529965 GCA_001517045.1 Pseudotsuga menziesii
AACATTAGGACATAAATCTCTATCTGCATTTAGAAATTATTTTAGAAAATACAATCATTTACAAAAACCAGTTACTGCATTTTAAACAAATTTACAATATTTTTACATACCTGGTTCAATTTGCATACTTGTTCGTTGTTTCCTTTTGGTTTTTTTCCTGTATTATGATGATGATGTCTATATGTCACTTTTCTATACTTCTATGCACTTGTAGTTTACTTATATGTCTATCTTATTTATTGATGACGTCGATCCTTATTTTTTTTATTTATTACTTTCATATTACATGTATTTAATTATTTATTTGTTCATAATGAAAAGGTTGACTTAACAATATATGTCAAGGGGTGGAGTGGCGGGATTTGGTCCCTTAAACGTCCACTTGGAGAGGTAAGGATCCTACTATACAGGGTTTAATTGGTTCATTTTGAACTAATGCATGTGTTCCTAATTATCTGTAGGTGACTTTTCCTATGAACCTAGGCTGGCATACATGACAGAACATAGTTTTATCATCTACAACTATTGGAACCTAAACAAACCTATTCATATGCTCAAAGGTAAAGGGGGAAAATGGTCCTAATCTTAACTCATACTTTGTAACTATGGTATAGGGGTTTATACCTTTGATAATATTATTTGTGTGTTTTTAAAACTATATGTTGAGGGTTTAACATATATAGTGTATTGAAACTACGATAAGAGGGCTTTAAACTAAAGCATAAACCCATGCAATTCACAATTATGAAAGGGTTTAAGACTATGTCCAAAACACATACTATGGAAATGGGTTTTAATGCGATGGTATGGAGTGTGAAGCCAAACTATATGATTGTGGGTTTTTATTTCGATGAAGGTGGTGGTCAGTTTGGCACATTGAATACTCCTCGTTTTACGTGGGATTCATGCATTATACACTTCGCTAGGATTTAACTGGTCATTGATTTTGTCTTTTTTTGGTTTTGGAAAGAGGTCTCATGCTACAGGTCGAAACTATGCATATCATGTAGAGCTTACCATTTGTTCTTGGAACATTTTACAGGTATGCTAAAGCTCGATATGATTTCACCTTTTAACATTGGTTTGGTTTTACATTTGTTGCATACTTCTAATCAATACTTTGGTTTTATTTGTTGCAGGTTTAGGTAGTGTGAGTACACTTCTTTAGATGGAAGATCTTGGGTTTTTACAATGCAACCATCATGGGTAAGCCCGACATATAGCAAAGGGCCTCTACCCAATGTTTGAACTTGCTATGGTATTATCTGGTTTCGATTCTAGGTCTCAAAAATGTTGGTTGTAATGTTTAAGCTATTTTTCTCTTTGGTTTGGGCTTCAGGGTTCCTTCAATTCATTAGCGCATTGTTAAATGTGACTGTGTAAATGCCTCTTGTATAACCCTATAATGTAAATGTGATGTTTAAACTTTTAATAGAGACTCAACTCTTTGTCTTTGGTGTGCCATTATCTCTGTATTGGATTGTTTTCGGTTTAAATAAATATTACGTTTTTCCTTTGTTTCATTACGACTCAGTAAAATTAATGTGTTTATAATGCCGATAGTGCCATTTCTCTGTAATGGCACTTAAGATGTTATTGATTTTGATAATCGATATGAACCATGGAATTGCGGTTTACTTGATTCGTCTGCTGATAAGGACGTTAGTGTGTCAATTTTAAATGATTTGATTGTTCCCATGGGAAACCGTAAGGACTTGGCCCAAGCCTTGCATATGTAAAGCATCATGTCTATTGGGTTTACAATTTGGTTTTTAAGTGGATTAAATGGAATATCCTAGCTCTATCTATAAGTTAGATGTGACAAATTGATAATTTTAAGGGAAACCGTAGTGGCTAAACCCTACATGAATAACATAGTCTTTGTAAATGTATTTAATAGTTTAGCTTTCACTTGTAGGTTTCAATACTCGGTTTGGTTTATTTTAAATGCTCCCAGCTGAGCTCTTTGCAATTCAAAAGTGGGTCGAATGCTTGGCTGGGTTTAATGGTTTAATGTTTTGTAGTTTTTTCTTAAAACACTATGATTATATAAGCTAGAATTTTAAAGAATTTGGATGTGGGTCATGTGGATAATTTGACTGTGATAATGGTTTTTAAATTTTGTTTCATTATCATAATTTATGTGGTGAGTACCGTATTATTCTTTTAACTCCATCAATGTGATGCATATGGGAATGGAACTCTATTTGTTTTGGATTTTTTTCATTTAATGTAATTTATTTATACATGTTGTATTATAGATTTGATTTGGAAAGAAAAGAACCAACAACCAATCCTTAACAAGATTTGAATTTTTGGTAGTGATAAATCATTTTTATAAGTGTTGGTATTTAATAGTAGAACTTTGAAATCATGGATAGGATCTCGGCCTTCACATATTGAGGTTATGGTAATTTGATATCTTTGATAATTGTTTTATAGATTTTGTTTGCATCGTATTTATAATGTTCTATTTGTTTATTTTTAATAGTTTACATCGTTTTTATATAGATAGGATATTTGGAAAACTAGGTCTTTGTTTCACTAGAAAACGAAATGTGCCAGCACTTCATTTAGTTTATAGTTCTTATTTTACATTAGAATGGCTTTGATTCCTAGTCGGAATGTTCGTAAACATGTTTGTAATTTCCTTATTTCAAAATATTTAGTTTAATGTTTGTGCACAGTTTAAAAAATGACTAGCTTAAGAAGACAATGAGTTTTGATTATCATTAGGTTTAATTAATTCGTTTTGTTAATCTCTTGTTTATTTTACAATGTGACCTAAGTTGAAACTTAGTTTATATTTCTAACTAGAAGCTAGGGTTTGAATCTAGAATACCATATCTAACATAAATTTTTGAATGAATTCCTTGAAAATCTATTAACTATTTAAATCTAGAATTCTATCTAAGAATTTAAATGTTGAGTGTCAATTTAAACAATGAAATAATGTGAAGCATATAAACAAGTAGAAAATAAAGATTGCACATATTTAATCCACGGAAGAAATATTATAAGTATAACTTGAAAACACAATTAAAATACGAGGAGAAGTAAAAACCTTATACCTGCAACTTTTCACCTTTGTTTTAATGGCTATGTGTTAGATTTTTAACATTTAAGCTATATGATCTTAGGATCTTATCTGAGAGAATAACAAGCACAAAAATCAATTAGAAGAGAGAATGAACACAAATATTTTCCTCGGGGAAACCATAAACGAGAAAACTCTGCAACTTCCTCAGAGATAGAATCAGCACCAAAAGTAAAACCCAAAGACAGTAAGATGATCTCCCAATAGCAATAGTCTCTCTCTCCCTTGTCCAATATTATTCTTTCTCTCTCAGTTATGTGCTACAACTAAGTGTGAGTGAATTTGTATGAAAGTGTGTTAAATAGAGAGGCTCCCTCTCTATTTATACTAATTCCCGACTTGACAATAACTCACTAGGACCGACTTCTCTAGGAGAGTCTAATAACACTAGGGCCCCACAACTATCATGACTTTAACCCTTGATCAATAAGGAGGGTTATAATCTATGAATTTACATGACTTGTTTACATTATTGAATCTCCCGATCGAAACATTGGGGCATGACATGACTCAATTACATTACAGATACTTCCCAGAATAAACATCGGGGTACAATACATAAGATATACAAGTGTATACATTATGAAGTTACAAATACATCAACACTATGAACCCTGCACACTTAAACACACAATATTAATAAGACCCTAATTACTTATGACCTGTAGATCTGTTTATTTAGATAACCTTGGAACTACCACGTTCCTCTGAACCATGACCCAGAACTGTTCCTGGTTCTAATCTGGATCCCTCAGAGCTATCTCCAAGAAGCAAGTATTCTAGAGCTCCTAAAGGTGAGGCTTCTCTTATTTGGAATATGAGGCTCTGTATAATATTCTTTGGTTTTTGGAAATGCTCTCCAAAATTATTTAGGTATAAATTATCACATCCCTAAGCATTCAATTGTCTTGGGTCTTCATAGACAATCTTTAGGGAAAGGGAAGCTGTTTTAAAACATAAGTTAGATCAAGAATCCATTATTTTTGAGAAAATTTTTTTTAATTGATTTATGTGGATTTAATAATTATTTTACTTAACTTAGGAACTCTTTTACTAGTTCCTAATTTGAATTTTTAGGATTAAATATTTATTTAATCATTATACTAAATAACACATACATAGACTATTTATTCATTATTTATAGTCATTCTTATTTCTTTATATGTAAAATATATATAATTATTATTTTATTCATAATATATATGAACTATATATATTATTGTTAACATTTATTTATGCATCATATGACATGATCTCATTTACTTGATGTTTTTCTTAACATATACTATTTCTTTTATCAAGGCGGTCAACTTAGTTAGGAAGCTCTAGATCCTCCTTACATGTTGGATTACCTCATGTATCATGATAGTTATTTAGTACTTCATGAGAAGGATATTCAAAATTTCATTTAATCAACTTAAAAATAAGTAAGATAAGGTCAATAATTTTAAGAGTCGTTCTCACTGAACACCATTAATTTCAGTAACTCCTAGCATTATTTAGAGCCTAAGCTCAACGCTACTAACTCAGAATTACACTTAGTGCAATTCGAGAGACTCTCGCTCAACACTAATGCTAGGAAGTACTTGTATAATACACCTAGGGATATAATGGCCAAGGATCCGATGCTTTAGAGCTTATTCTCAACATCAATTTGGAATGCTCAAGGATTATGCCCAAGACTTCCAATTCTTATAATTCATGTGCTCCAGATCTTATGCTCAAAACAAAATCTCATAACTCATGTGCTCTAAAGCTTGCACTCAACACAAAATTTAATCAATCATGTGCTATGGAGCTTGCGCTCAACACAAAATCTCATCACTCATTAGCTCTAGGGTTTTCTCCCAACACATTGTAGAACTCAATCATGCATTCAGTCTTCTACACATTTTATCACAATAATTATCTCAGTATATGCATTAAGGTAAATCACATACTACACCAAGTACATCGTACTACGACAATAATCTTTGTCCATTTGGGTCCATGACCAACATATACAATCACATACATGATATTAAAACATATGCATTGGATTATGCCTAATATATCTTACTAGTTGGCATAACTCTTGTGCAATAGGGAATTACACCCAATATACAAACATAAACATAAAAGTAACTCATGTGCAATAAGACTCATGCCCATTATAATTAAGGTCAAAATTCGGTATATTACATTTGTTATCTACCAAACATGTATATACCCTTTCACGCATGTAAAATATAATGTGTAAGTGTGACTAAATATCCTTGTAAGTTATATCATATATATATATATACTTAGTTATACTTACGATGAATGTGACGTCACTATTTTCATTATTTTGAGGTATTTTTTTATGATAAAAACAATTTAATCCATACTTTGTTGAATTTTCACCCACATGTAGAAGCATTAGAAATATAAAAGGTAGGCTTGTGATAGAACATTTATCTAATCAACGGTTTTTTTTTTTAAAATTTATCATTGATACTTTTTAAACACACTCACAAGTTATAATTCATCTTATTGCTGAGTCATTAGATTAAATTTGGTTCTTAGGAAATCCAATCACTTTAGGTTTGAGTGATGTCTTCATGAGAATAACAAAAGTCATTGACATGATAAAACTTAATATTGTAGGGATATAGCTTTACTTCGCACCCACATAACTTATCCTCATGGCAAGGTGACGGGTTACCTTTCATCATAGACAAAAAAAAGAATCACAACATAGTACACCACTGTCAATTTTTAAAATTTATTCCACTGCTTAGACATGTTTAGAATTTTTTTATAGAAGTGAAACCTTTTCATTGATTCATTTAAGACTATCTTGGTGCTTTGTTCTCGCTGAATAAATGTAACTTGGAGAAGAGGATAAAAATTGGACAAGGAACTAAGTTAAGGGTCTTTCCTCATGAATTATTTTGTTCTTCATGGGGTATGTAGCGATTTCGTTCGAGCTAGATAATGACATTCGGAAGCCATGTATGATCACTGGGTGGCATGATGGGGACTTTGTCTTCATGATACTATCCTTATTCATAGAACAGTTATGCTTTAACACAATACTACAATCCTTATTAATCCAAAGAGTATCAAGATCCTATAAGACATCACTTTTCAAAAATAATGGTTGAAATATTGGTAGGATGGTAGGGATGAGTTGCATTATAGAAGGAAAGGTCCCAGTTTATTCAAGAGAACGTAAGGTTCTGAGGCTTGAGAGTTGATGAAGAGGAGAGGGTAGTTTCAGGTGCAATACATATCCACCCAATCCTCAATGATTCTGCCCATCACCGGATCAAAATGAAATGTGTTTCCATATGAGAAACATGGAGAAAGGATACAAAATATTGATATATTTCCAATGGTTTCATTTCTTTATGGTCGCAATTTCTACTTGACCCTATGAGGGAAAGGAAAGCATGGAATTGAATTTTCCAAAAAAGAATACAAGGATGAGGCGAACTTGGGGGTTTTAAGAGGAAAATGAGATGGCAATGACATCATTATTGTCGAGAAATGGAATCGAGATAAGGCAATGAAATATCATGGATAAAATACATCCTTTAGAGACCAAGTTCTAATGCAATTCGAGAGGATTATTTTATTTTGAAAAAAACCTTCGTTAAAATCTAGTGAAATGTGTTACTTCAACATTTATCCCACTTGGTTTGAAGATTGAAAGTTGTAAAGACTTTGCACAGAATACTTTGAAATTTGATGAAAAGGGGAGACAGTTTGAATATATATTTGTAGTTTGTTTGATAAGGCCATACAAATGGTGGAAAAAAGAACCACATAGCAAAGATTTTAACAATACAATCAGATAGAGATAGAGAATAAAAAGGATTTTGGCCAAAATGTTTTGGTTGGATAAAACATAGATTCCATAGTTCCTCAATAAATACAAAATATTTATTATGTTAAAGATTATTTATTTTTATAATGGGAAAAAGAGAGAGAAAGTGAGGGACCCATTATTTCTAAATTGTTGCTTAATTAAAAGATAATTACTTTCAACTCGGTAAAAGAAATAAATTCTATAAGATCGAGGGTTCAAAATTGGGCTATGATACCAAAGTGTAATGCCCTAATGCCTAAATGCAATGCCCATGTACACCATTAAGGTATGACCAAAAACCATCACAAAATATATTTTGGTATAGAATGAAATTATTTCATTTTCTCATCTAATCTATTTACGTTTAATCAACAAATGGTAATTGAATTAAAGTAAATAAAAAAGTGGTTAAGGAATACTAGTAATGTAGCAAAATATGGGATACTTAATTATAGGAGAACAATAACTTTGCATCTAGCTTTCTTATCAGAATCAACAATGCGAAACAAAGTGTAGGGACAACATTCAATGAGCATACCCCTTAGGACCAGTGGTTCACTCGGTAGGAAATATTATAGCATATGAGTTCATATTGGGTGATTTTATAATAATAAAAATAGAAAAAATATATTTCCTAGCATGTAATGGTTAAGGGGTGTTTTTAATATATATAAAACATAAAGAAATTAGCGGGTTTATAGTTACCTTTCGATGCATTTGAATAGCATATTGGGCATTTAAATTTGTAGACTATGTCTAAATTTAATGTGAATATGGCTATACATCAAGTCATCTTAGTGTTTGAATAAGTATGATGTATGTTTTAAGGTGGTGTTAATCCAATTCTATTATGAGTTAAGAGTGGTGTTTGAAAAAGTTTTATTTGTGAGTCAATGTGGTGTGAATTAAATTGGAATGACTATGTATGAAATTGTCCTATGTTCAATGTGTTGTTTCCCATCTTGAAATATCTTCCTTCACTAAGTTTTGATATTTCACTATGCCATGGTTTCTAGGGGTTATATGAGTCTTGCAATGTAACTATACTAAGGCTAAAAATAAAAGGGTGTACTAAAATTTGATGGAAAAAATGATATCTACAATATCTAGAGAAAAAAGGATTTATAAAATGGAAAAGTGTATTGGGAGGGGGTTCCAACAAATTGAATTTTAAAGGCATTCCATAGTATGTATTTAAACTATGTGTATTCTTTAATATTGTAACATACCACAATAATTTTTCGTAGATCCTTGGGTATGTGGTGTAAAATAATTTTTTGTTAAAACAATTAAGCCTATCGATATTGTTAGTTGAATGCATATTAAAGCTTGAAATCAAGCCTAAAGGTTATAATCTAGCAGAACAAAACAATGATAGCTACCCAATATGTATATTTTCAACAATCAATAGTTCACGGTTATAATAAAATGGAGACTATTATATATTTCCAACTAAAACCCCTAATTGATAGATATTCTTCGTTATTGGACCAGTCATAGACGACATAAGAAATGCTACGTTATAATACTACTGTCATAAACATCATAAGCTTGAAACAACTCTAAATTTTATATATATGAAACCATACAATTGTTTAAACTTACCCACATTCACCTTATGTCCAAACACCTATCACTACATTTCGATTCATGAGGCGCAGATAGAAGTCTTGACAACCATAATCAAAGCTTCTAGCAAATATATAACATGTTTGGTAAAAGGTTCATACTCATAACAAGAGTACACCTTTATAAAAATTCTGCCAATATGCCCTCCGAGAGTGATGATAAACCTCGTAAGCCCTTTTATGCAGCCACCCTTAAGCTCATGTTAAATATGCCAGAGATCACCATAAAATAAGAAATAGCTTAACAACATTAGTTAACAAGAAGGTAGCATGATAAAATACATTTGTTAATAAAAACAATCATTACGGTTACTTCTAAATGAGACCAGGGCGACTGAAAATGTTCTACAACTTTTCCTCCCAACCATTGGCTCTATCTGACAAAGGTTTTCCGGCCTACAGCCACCCTTGATCGGGGAAACAAATCCACTAGCACCAAGTATAATGAAGAGTCCCCTTTCCAATGTCTTTCCCCTTTCCAAAGTCTTTCATCCTGATCTTATAGTACAAGTTATGGCTTGCACTTAAATAACAAAATGCATCAAGAGGTAATAGTTTACAAGCTCCGCCAAATTTGGTTTACAACATTTCATTTTACAAAATAAACAAAGCAAGTACTGGGTCTGTATACCCAGACTCTATGGTTCTATATAACGCTTAAGAACTCGATACATTACCATCTGTATAATGGACCTAAACTTTCTAAACCCTATATTTCAATTTTTGAACACGGAAGCGCACACAAATGGTTTGTTGGGTGGAGGTCCAAATCCCTAGCCGTACAATCAGTTTTGCTCATCTCAAAATTAGGGATAGGATGTTTCCAATCAAGGGAAAGGTTACCATCATATACACATCAAGATCTAGACATAAAATCAACTAAGGAGAAAGGTTTTGTTTCCTTTTAGTGCTTGCGTCATGATCAAGGTTTTCTAATACAACCATCTGTAATATTTCAAAGATCGTGATCTACTCAAAGACTACTTAAAATAAAAATCAAAATCAAAACAAGTAAAATGTTCCAAGAAGTAGCCACAAAGAAAATCGACGAGCTTTTTCCTAGCAACCATAAAATGCAGGCATAGGAGGATCTATTGGAGATTCCTCTTAAACGCTGCCATGGAAAATTTACAACAAACATTCACAAAACACACCATAAACCCAACTCCAAATATTTTAATGAACAGGTAACTTCAAATAAGAGTTGACAGGGAATATTCATTTCACATTTTTAAGGGAAACCAAGCATAAATGCTAATTCAAAACTTAGATAAAGAAGCAGCGATGATGGGACTACAGATCTTTAAGATAGACACAAGCATAAAAAAACAGCTCAGATATTTGAGGCAAACATAGGAAAGGAATATTTATTCCATCAATTAGAAACACACAGGAAATCGAAACACATTCTAGTTCTTTACTGAAAATGAATACCTATATTGCAGATCTTGATAAATGCAGGAACAATAATCACCCCATTCGATTTTCACATGATTTGGATCTGAACCTAATCATCCCATATCTTAAGGGAAAGGAATCTCTTAAAAATGTGCAACCAATGAGCACCACTCTCATGTGCATAACACACAGGCATGTGTTTGCAAATCATATCGCAACCAGCCCAATACTCCAAATCGTATATCCAAAAGCAGGCATAAGATGGACAAATCAAAACGCTTGCACAATAGAATCCCTCCTGGTCTCTTCACAACAATCAAGGCATGGATAAAAAGCCATAAAAATAATAGATCAGAACACGAAGCACAACTCCCATGTGCATAACGCACAGGCATAAGTTCAACAAATCACATCTCAAGAAGCCAGAAACCCCACATCTTAAATTCAAACGCAACCAGAGTTAAACATTAGTGTAGATTGATTTCAGATCTACCTTGACATGCATGATAATTTTAAGTGGGGCTAGGTTAATATCAGGATCGGAACCAACATAGAAGATGGATTTCAGTTTCATAGTGTTAAACCTGAAGTAGATATAGATGATATATTTCAGATATATCATAAGAAACCTATCCCATGAACAATTAATAAATTTTTCGACTAAAAATAAAGCATAGCAAGGTTATAGAATTCTTACTCAATTCAGACAGCCTTATTGGAGTTAAAATCGTACCCCAGGTTGAAGCCCTTGACCCATATTTTAAATCGCAGACCTGGAGGTATGGTGTTCTCCCTCCAACTTCCAAATCAATTTCCCAGGTTAAAAAACCTACTCCCATCCAATCGTACTTTCATTCCTTCCCACCCAGGTCTCCTCTTTCACATCGCTTAGGGCCCCTATAAATCAACACGCAAAAATACCAAGATACATGCAAACATGCATGCTGATCAATGCATGATTTCATGCTCCTTTTCGTGGCACGTGAACCCATGTCAAACTCATTAAGCACTACATCATTGAGTCTGCCTTTGATTAAGGGAGGCATATTGCTTCTTTTCTTGGGTGAATGTATGAGTATTCCCCCACTGATAAATTCCTTTTTTGGAGTTTTCCATTCTCATTTTAGTATACTAATTTACTTTATTCAAAATTTGAGGAAAACTTACAGTGAATACAGTAATAAACTCTTTTGGGAAATGTAATTCAACAATGGTAATTCACTTTTTTGGATTTGGGTTTTTCATTCTCATTTTAATAAAGTAATTCACTTTATTCAAAATTCGAGGAAAACCTACGGTGAATAGAGTAATAAACTCTTTTGGAAAATGTAATTCAACAACGGTAATTCACTTTTTTCGATTTGGAGTTTTTCATTCTCATTTTAATATAGTAATTCACTTTATTAAATATTTGAGGAAAACCTATGGTGAATACAATAATAAACACTTTTGGGAAAAGTAATTCAACAATGGTAATTCACTTTTTTCGATTTGGAGTTTTTCATTCTCATTTTAATATAGTAATTCACTTTATTAAAAAATTGAGGAAAACCTACGGTGAGTACAGTATTACATTCTTGTGGAAAAAGTAATTTAAACAATGGCAAGTCACTTTTCTCCAATTTGTGGTGACGAGGAATTTTCTTAGCTGTAGGTAATTCATTCCATCTTTCACTTTGTATACATGATCCTGAATATATACTTTATCTTTATATATATATATATATATATATATATATATATATATATATAAATGTTAGTTTTTCAACATTAAGCTAGCATTATTAGGATCTTTAACTAAGAGAATAACAAGTACATCCATCAAACACAAGAGACAATGAACATAGTGTTTTTCCTGAGGGAAACCATACAGGAGAAAACCTCGCAACTTCCTCAGAGATAGAATCAGCACCAAAACAGTAAAAGCCCCAAAACAGTAAGATATCTCCCAACAGCAGTAATCTTCTTCTTGTCTAACCCTAGTGTCTTCTCCTTCCTCAACTATGTGCTACACTTGAGTGTGGATGACTTGTGTGATAAATAAAGACTCCAGTTCTCTATTTATACTAATCTCGACATGACTAAAACCCTACCAGGGCCGACCTCTACTAGGAGAGTCTAATAATCCTAGTGCCTCGGAATTCCAGGGACTTTAACCCTTAGACAATCGAAGGGCTACCCACTATGGCTTGACATGACTTGTTTACATAATTGATCCTCCCGATCAGAACATCGGGGCATGACAATATGACTCAATTACATTATAGATATATCTCAAAATAAACATCGGGTTACAATACATAAGATACATAGATGAATACATTCCAAAGTTACAAATACATCAACACTCCCTCTTAACTAGGAAGGTATTCTTTCGACACAATTTTCAGCGCTGGTCTTTCTCTCTGTATCAGCTGGATCATCTTGTCATCTGTATCTCAGGTCTTCGAAATCTTCAAGTCATCCTCGTCTTCAAGTCATCATCAATCTTCCAATCTGGATCATCTCTCGATCTGGATCATCATGGGACATCATCACTAGATCTAGATCATCACTCGATCTGGATCATCATGGGACATCATCACTGGATCTAGATCATCACTTGATCTAGATCATCATCACTAGATTTGGATCATCACTGGATCTGGATTATCACTAGATATGGATCATCACTACTGGATCATCATCACTAGATCTAGATCATCACTGGTGCTATCTCATGATTCTTCTCGTCACAATAAGTTCTATAGAGCCAGCCCTTTTTCATGGTAGTTGTAGGCCTAGCCATCATGTAGGTCTTCGCCGAGCACTTACATCTGACCTACTCATCAAAAAGGCATGCCCAATGCTCACATATGATCATGTATGAACCAATCCTATAATCATATCAGAAATTCCCAACACTCACACTCACTAGCATGATAGGACACAAACTACTATCATTTGTGAAATGGCTCTTCACTCACATCCACCAGCATGATAGGACACAAACTAATATCATCTGTGGAAAGGAACTACATTCACATCCACCAGCATGATAGGACACAAACTACTATCATCTATGGAAATGCACTGTACTCACATCCACCAGCATGGTAGGCACACTTACAATCATCTGTGGAAAGGCACTACACTCACATCCACCAGCATGATAGGACACAAACTACTATCATCTATGGAAAGGCACTGCACTCACATCCACCAGCATGGTAGGCACACCTACTACCATCTGTGGAAAGGCACTGTACTTACAATCATCAGCATGATAGGCACACCTACTATCATCCGTGAAAAGGAACAGCACTCACATCTGATCATGTGGGAACACATCCCTCAGTCACATCAGAATGGCTCTTAGTCCTAGACTGAGTATCCCTGGTACCTCACCAGGTAGCTCCATTCAAAGAATGGCGGTAGCCCTTATATCTGACACTAAGTCGGAATGGCTTAGCACTCATATCTGATATGGGAGGAACCTAATCCTTTAGCCATGACAGAATGGATTTAGCCCTTATATCTGATCAAGTGGGAACATATCCCTCTATCACATCAGAATGGCCATGCACTCATATCTGATCATGTAAGAACACATCTCACGGTCATATCAGAACAGCCCTCAGTCCTAAAACTGAGTTTTTCTCGTACCTCACTAGGCAGCTCCATTCCAGGAATGGTAATAGCCCTTATATCTGATCATGTAGGAACACATCCTACAATCATATCAGAATGGCTTAGCACTCATATATGTCATGGAAGGAACCATTCCTCTCACCATGACAAAATCGCTCAGCGCTTACATCTGACCTGCTCGTCAGAATGGCTATGGATCTCAGCACTCATATCTATCATGGAAGGAACCAGTCCTCACCATGATAGAATGGCCCAGCTTTTACATCTGACCATGGAAGGAACCAATCCTCTCACCATGTCAGAATGGCTATGGGACTCATCACTTTCCCTTAGAGGAAATATCGATCTAGAGAACACCAAGCTTCTCCCTAAAGTACTCGAACTTGACTCTAGCCAATGAATTCATCAATACATCAGCTATCTATTCCTTCGTCACAACATACTGGAGTTTCACAGCTCCCTTCTACACCATATCCCTGATATAGTGATACTTGATCTTGATATGCTTCGACTTGTCATGGAACACTGGATTCTCTGAAAACTTCACACAACTATGGTTGTCACAATGTATACAAGTAGCATCCAACTGGAGATAAAATATATCAGACAGTAGCTTCTGCAGCCAGAGTACCTCACAACTAACTGAACAAGCTGCGACATGCTCTGCTTCAGCTGTACCTAGTGCCACACGGGATTGCTTCCTGCTAAACCAAGAGATCACACCTGATCCCATACTGAAGAAACACCCTGAAGTGCTCTTCCTATCGATGGAACTGCCTGCCCAATATGAATCAACATAACCCTCCAGGTTAATCTTTTTATTCACATCATACTTGAACCCATAATCAACTGTACCCTTCAGGTACTTCAGAATATGCTTTGCAGCAATCAAGTGAACATGTATCGTATATGTCAAGAACTGGCTCAAGGTATTCATAGAAAACAAATATCTGGTCTCGTCTTTGTCAAGTACATCAAGGACCCAATCATCTGATGATACATTGTAGCATCAACCGTCTCTGAGGAAGCATCACTCAATAGCTTCAGATTGAATGCCATAGGTGTGGCCATAGTCTTGCAGTCCATCATCCCAAACCTCTTCATGATTTCTACTGCATACTTCCCTTGTCCAAGGAAGATTCCATCTATACTCTGCCACACCTCCATACCTAGAAAGTAACGCATCATACTCAAGTCCTTCATCTCGAACTCAGTAGCAAGCTTTCTCTTTGTATCAACAATCAACCCATCTGTACCTACCACAAATAGATCATCTACATATAGTAAGAGCATCACTGGGTTTCCATCTTCAACCTTCAAGTAGTAAAGGTTGGAATCTACTTTACTCTTGGCAAAGCCCAAAATAGATAGAAAGCTATCAATTATACCATACCAGGTCTTGGGTGCTTGTTTCAAATTGTACAGGGATTTCTTCAATCTGCATACATGAGACTCTCAGTCACGTGTCTCAAAGCTGAGTGGATGTTCTACATACACTTCCTCTTCTACTACACCATTCAAGAAAGCAGTATTGACATCCATCTGGTGTATCTTCCATTTCATCACTGCAGCCAGAGCAAGTACTGATCTGATGGAAGTGTATCTGGCTACAACTGTAAAGCTCTCTTCATAGTCTATTCCTTCCTTCTGAGAGAAACCCCAAGCTACGAATCTTACCTTATATTTTTCAATGCTACTGTCTGTAGCATGTTTGATCTTATAGATCCATTTGGAAGATACAACTGACTTCCCTACTGGTCTTGGGACAACATCCCAAACATAATTCTTCATTATCGATTGATACTCTTCAATCATAGCATCCTTCCATTCTTTCTGTTCTGCCGCTTCTTCATAATTGGAAGGTTATTTATCAATGAAATCACATAGTAAAGCTACAGGATCTGGTCCTCTTTCTTTCTTTGTGATTCTCTTCTGGAGCCTCATATCTTTCTGCACCTTTGATAAGTTCTTGTACCCAAGCAGGTTTCCTCTTATGAGGATTCTTCTCCAGAGATGGATCTACAGGTCTTTCTTCAAATTCTCGATCTTCTTCTTGAGCTTATTCATTCATGGTTGTATCATGAGTTCTGGGTGCTTCTGCTTCTGTTTCTCCAGGTTCTTCAACACGTATCTTTTTGGATTTGTTGTAAGTTGTTTCTTCATCAAATGTCACATCCCTGCTAAAGTCAATCTTTTTGAATCCTGGGAAATAGATTTTGTAAGCCTTCGAGCTTTCAGAGTATGCCACAAATATGCCCTTCTTTCTTGAAGGATATAATTTTGTTCTCTTCTCTTTTGGAATGCATATGCACACAGGACAGTCAAATACTCTGAGATGGTTGACTTCTGGTTTCTTGCCAGAGAAGACTTCTTCAGGAGTCTTGTTCTCTAGTACTCTATGTGGAGTATGGTTTTGTACATACATTGTTGTTTTGGCAGCTTCAGCCCAAAGATGCATAGGAAGATCTTGATCATGAAGCATTGCTCTTGCAGCTTCCATGATGGTTCTATTCTTCCGTTATGCAATCCCATTCTGTTGTGTATTATAAGGAGTGGACAACTCCCTCTTAATCCCTGAGTCTTTGCATATCCTCTTGAATTCATTTGAAGTGAATTCTCTCCCATTGTCTGATCGAAAATTTTTGATCTTCTTTTTAGTATGGTTCTCAATCAAGGTTTTGAATTCCTTGAACTTGCTGAATACTTTGTCTTTGTTCTTCATGAAGTAAACCCATTTTTTCCTAGAAAAATCATCAATAAAAGAAATATAGTATGCATACCTACTTAGTGATTTTGATGACATCGGAACGCATACATCGGAGTGGATGATTTCTATTATCCCTTTGTATTTGCTTTCGCTGCTAGGAAATGTCTTCTTTGTGTTCTTTCCCTTCGCACATCCTTCGCAGACCCCATCATGTTTTGTTTGGATTTCTGGAAGACCTTCAACAGATTTGCTTGCAATAGGTAGTGCTCTATAATGCACATGTGCAGGTATTCTATGCCAAAGTTCACATGAATCTACTGTATCATGGACCATTGCTTGTTCTGGACAGCCCTTTAATTTGTACAATACTCCTTGCTCTCCAATTACTATTGCATCATCGATAGTCTTTCCTCTACGCAACATAATAATTTGACCATCTATGAATGCAACCCGCATTTATTTTGCATCCAATGCTAATATGGAGAGAAGGTTCTTCCTGAGTCCTGGTAAAAACAATACTTCTTTCATTGTTAGAGACTTACCAGAGTCTATTCTATATGAAGACTCCCCACTACCCTTTATTTGATATTGGTAGTCATCTCCTAGCTTCACCTTGCGAGGTGTGTCATGTTCTGATAGTTTTACAAAGGATTCCTCGAATCTAGTCATATGTTTGGAAGCCCCACTATCTATAAGCCAATCATCACTTCCATGAGTAATGTTACCTGTGAGAGCGAAAATCAAAACATATTCATCTTCACTTGAAGAATCTTCACTTTCATATCTGGATCTCTTCCTCTATGGTTCATCATCCTCTATAGCATGAGCATGATGTCTTGTTTTATTCCCCTTCCTTTTATGAGAGTGAACCCTGTTCTTAGGATAGTCTTTTGCATAGTGTCCTTTTTCATCACATGTATAACATTTCACTCTAGATATATCCTTTCTACTGTTATCCTTAGGATGAGAGTTCTTACCTTTGGAGTAATGAGGATTTCTTCTTCCCTTCTTGGATTGAACTATGAGTGCTTGATCTTCACTTCCCATCTTTTCTTCTCGGGCTGCTATCCGAGCTTCTTCTTGAGAGCATTCTTCCCATAGTCTATTGAACTTGAGTAACTTCTTTCTTGCATAGATTCCTTGGATGAAAGAATCCCATGACCTAGGAAGGCCATTCAAGGTCATCACAATCTCTGCATTTTCCACTTCTTCATCAATAGCTTCCAATTGTTCCTTGATATGGGAAACCCTTGTGAAGTAGGAATGGATAGTCTCTGCATTCTGAATCTTCACATTCTTTAGTTGATTCCTCAGATTAATTTTCCTGTTTATGTTCTTTCCTTCAAACAACTTGGTTAGGGCATCAAACATAGCTTTAGGTGTCTTGAGAGAGGACACCTATGGGATAAGGTGATCCTTGATAGAATCAGCAATGATCCTCTTTGCCATAACCATCTTCTTATTATGTAAGGATTTTGCCTCATCACCCTCTAGAACTCGAACCTCCTCATGGATGTAGGAGTCTAATTCATTCTCTTCCAGGACCAGGGAGATCCTATACTTCCAGGCTTGGAAGTTATTAGATCCCTCAAGATTTTCATCAAGCTTGGTATGATGAGACATCTTATCTAAGAACCTCAAATGGAAATACAAAGGATTTTAGATCTTACCAGGTTCAAGATGTTGGATCTAAAACTTGAGCTGAAATCCTGCAGAGCTGGTTCAAGACCAAATTAGGGTTTCTCTTTTCCATAGTTCTGTTCAACCAAATGCTCTGAAATTTGTTCCTAACTTCGATTTTGGCAAGGAGATCAATCCAGGCCTGGGCTCACTGGAAAAATCCTCTTCTATGAAAATCCCTAATTTCTAGCAGTTATGAGAGGTCCAAAACTGAAAAACCTCAGAAATGGATTCTACTTCAACAAAAAGATGCACCCTAAGGAGGAGAGTTATTCCACCTTAATTTTGCTGAAAATATATGGAGGAAGGTCCATAGACTAGGAATCCCTAGTTCCCGCAACTGCACAATGTCTTCTTCTCAGGTTGGCTCTGATACCTTGTTAGTTTTTCAACATTAAGCTAGCATTATTAGGATCTTTAACTAAGAGAATAACAAGTACAGCAATAAAACACAAGAGACAATGAACACAGTGTTTTTCCTCGAGGAAACCATAAAGGAAAAAACCCTGCAACTTCCTTAGAGATAGAATCAGCACCAAAACAGTAAATGCCCCAAAATAGTAAGTGATCTCCCAACAACAGTAATCTTCTTCTTCTCTAGCCCTAGTGTCTTCTCCTTCCTCAACTATGTGCTACACTTGAGTGTGGATGACTTGTGTGATAAATAGAGACTCCAGTTCTCTATTTATACTAATCCCGACATGACTAAAACCCTACCAATGCTGACCTCTACTAGGAGAGTCTAATAAACCTAGTGCCCCAGAACTGTGGGGACTTTAACCCTTCGACAATTGGAGGGTTACCTACTATGACTTGACATGAGTTGTTTACATAATTGATCCTCCCAATCGGAACATTGGGGCATGACAATATGAATCAATTACATTATATATATATCCCGGAATAAACACTCGGTTACAATACATAAGATACATAGATGAATACATTCTGAAGTTACAAATACATCAACAGTAAGATCTGTATTTTATAATTAGTTTATATCAAGAATTCTCTATTCTTATATATATACAAACCTTATATATATACACCTTGGTACATATATCTTACTTTCACTTCATATATTAAAATACCTTTACTGTGGTTTTGTGAACATAATTCATCTTATATAATCCTTTAGGGGAAAAAAAATATTATTGATCGTAACTTTCCCAAGAGAAATATTTTAAGCTTCTTGTTGAAAGTTCTAAGGAGGTCTCCATGGCACTTGATGCTAAAAGTGGATCATAGAAACCCACTATTTAACCATGCAATCCGACTATTCATGACTTACTTCAGCTTAGAATAAGGTCAAAGAGCTTAGGTCATAAAGGGAATCACTATTCTTCTACAAGTTCTCAAGGCTTCAATTGTCATTTCAACTTACCCACTAGTGGTTCCTTTGCAATCGTTCTTATTCGTGTCAAGTTTTTAGTCCCCAAACCCTATCAATATTATCCATAATTTTTAAAAGGTTAGAATTAGTACTTACACTGTCGATTTACTTACAATATATGTTTTCGGGTCAAGGTAGAATGGGGATGTTACATGCCTTCCTTCTTAGAATTAACATCGTCCTCGGTGTTACCTGTTTCACCGAGCCTTGTCCTTACCTCTTCTTCAAGTCCCTCTTGCTTGATTTCACGTTCATTATGAACATAATACAAGTTTTTTATTATTTAACCTGTTCTCTGCAAGATATCAAAAGGCCTACCTAGAATATCATCTTAACAATACACACTTCTAATGTCAACAAAAGAATGTATATGTAAAAATTGTTCTTACTTGACCCCCTTTTTGGTTTCACTCTTCATCAAAATTCTTCGGGAGACAATCCTCTCAACTCAGCTTGCCATACACACCTTAATATTTTATATTAATAGGCTTGAATCAAGTGTTTTTAGGTCACCAACTTGAAGCATAAACATACATCTGCATGTCTACTAATATGAACATCGACTGCAATGTATAACCCAACTCAAACACTATTTAATTTTTATTCACAAATAGATAAACGTGTTTCCTCGTAGGAATGAATTTAATTACAATGCATCTACCCTTTCCAGTACTTTTCAAGCAACTTTCTAGTCTCCTCTCATGTCCTCTATCCAAGCAAGCAATCCAAGTGCTAATAGTACTCTGAGTACTAATCCAAGCTACTCCAAACGCGAACGATACCCTTCTTGAAACGTATCTCCTACCTATGCTATTATGGGTGCTTCACCAATCCAAGGCACTTCCTTTCTTGTACACCATAACACCTAGAGGTTATTCTCTTCATGGAGCCCCCACTCTTGTGATAGTCCTCTTACACGGTGTGAATGTTTGCGGAAATAATCCTAACCAGAATGTCTTACATTTGGGTGTCCTTGAAATGCATATTAGTTCCTAGCCAGTCGGGGGAAAATATGTACCTCTTGTACACTTTCTTCATCCCCACATTCCTCATGGATAACAACTTTATGCGCATGATATTTCTATTATATCCTTTAACTTATTACTGTCATGGAGCCCTCGTTCTTCTTCATGGCCCTAGTTCAAATGCCTGCAACCACTCTATAGGTGGTTAGTGTACCATATCATATCATTGATTCCAATAACAACAAATTTTCAAAGCAAACAACTTACCATCACTTTCCATCTCTTCTCCTTAATCCACATCTTACAACATTTCTTGTTCATTGAAAATAAGAGCCTTTATATTGGTGCACTCTTTCTCTATAACTAGTAACATCATTGATTTTATACACAACACATTCTACTATTCACCTTAGCTATACTACACTCCAAGTTTATAATTAGTCTAGTTTAAGTTCCCTTTTCTTCTTCCTTGAAGAAATACTTGAAGGAATACTTGAAGGAGTGGTGTCATACTTATGAAAATGTATACAATAGTACTAGCGAAGATGTATAAATAGATCAATAACCTTTATGTGCACAACCAAAATTTCTTCTATGCTAACAATTACAAGTAATTGCCATACATTAAAATAGTTGTATTATTGCAACTAATTGTTGAGTCTATTCACAATGATTTTAAAATTCATGTCCTGTTTTCCCTTAGCATCCACTTTAGTAAAATAGTGACATTCACTCATAACAACATTCACCAATTAATTAGCAACTTCGTATAAAGTAAATAACATTCACTTTATAATAATTAATAGGCATACCCAAGCTAGAATCTTCTTCTAAATAACGTTCACTACTTTGATCATTCACTATTATGCATGACCACAACTAACCCCTTCTAGGTCCATTAATTCATGAACTATGATGATAGTAAGACTAGATTAACAATTCATTCTTCCTTATCGTACATCCAAGGTCGTATGCTAGCGATGTGCATACCTATAGGAGAAACATCAGAGGTATTATCAAAACTAATTCTACATGTTTCTTTAAGGACCAATCTTGAGAACCATTAGTTCCTTTGACCTATGATTTAATATACCCAATCAAAACAATTCGTTTTTATTTATAATTATTCATACCCTTAACAACAACTATGTCACTACCAACGTATTGTGCTCATATGCCATTCTACTATGGCCTTTTTAATCGTAACCATTCGGTTTCCATGGACCGATGTAATCCTAGGATTCAATGCAACTATTTGTTCCTGGTTTTACATGAATTCTAGAAGTAACGAGGTGTTTCACATTTAATAAATGTTAGTGTTTGTACATTTGTACCTGAAACACTACTAACATTCATTTGATACAATTTGTATTTTGCATAATCCTTACAATATAAGCCTCTAACATAGTTAGTCTTTTGACATCACTTATCTTCATGTTTTAAATCTTTTTACTATGTGTGATATCTTTAGCAAATATTTAAGAGAGTTTCAATGGTAATATAGTTACTCCTTTTATAAATGATCAACTTATCAAGTTCCCTTTAATAGCTAACTTGCTATCTCCAAGAATTTTTTCTACTTTTCTTTCAAAAAATATGTATGAGGTAAGTTTATATATATATATATATATATATATATATATATTCCCTAAGATAATGGAACCTCTAAAGAGGCTTGAAACAAATTCTCATGAGCAACTTACATTTATCTATTACCAATAGCTTACTCCAAAATAGGTCTATAAGGCGTATATGTAATTCATCAATATTCAATTCTCACCATATCTTTAGCACTCCTACATTTATTGACAAGGACATAACCTTTCCACTGCTACTTTATAACATACACCATGTTCTAACGATCCTTAACGATAACATTCACCATGTTTTTTTTTCAATGTAATCTAGTATAGTTGTTGACATGGAAGTTCTAAGAATCCTTTCCAAAATATATGACATTATCAATGGATAGTTCAAAAACCATGAATATAGGTTCTAAAGGTTGCTCCTTTCAACAATTGAAATTCCACATTAATATTCATAAGGGAAATTATCATAATATTTTCATCGACCATGAGTTCATCTGTGAATACTTCTATACCTCAGTAAACTTATTTTTTCACCTCAATAGATATGAAACAATTGCCTTAGAAATTTGTAAAACATCTTGAAAAATAATAGTAAAAATACTTATATACTTATCTTGTTGGGCCACACATTGTGCATGTTAAGGTTTCGTTGTCATAGCTCTATGTGAACAAGTTGGTTCCTGTTATCTCAAAACAACTTGTTTTATAGTTTCTTGAAATTTGTAGGATCCGTTTTCAGCCCAAATAGTTCTGATTGCTGCAACCTTGGCTCTGATACCATATGTAACATACCCCAATAACTGTCTATAGATCCTTGGGTATGTAGCGTAAAATATTTTTTTGTTAAAACAATTAATCCCATTAATATTGTTAGCCGAATGCATATTAAAGCTTGAAATCAAGCCTAAAGGTTAAAGGTTAAAAGCTTGTAGAACAAAACAATGATATCTACGCAATATGTAGATTTTAAACAATCAATAGTTCACCATTATAATAAAATGGAGACCGCTATATATTACCAACCGAAACCCCACATTTCTAGACATTCTTCGTTATTGAACCGGTCATAGATGACATAAGCATGACTATGTTATAATACTATTGTCGTATACATCATAAGGTTGAAACAATTCTAAATGGTATATATATGAAATAATACAATTGTTTAAACTTACCCACATTCACCTTATGTCCAAACAGCTATCACTACATTTCGATACATGAGGCACAGATAGAAGTCTTGACAACCATAATGAAAACTTCTAGAAAATATCTAACATGTTCGATAAAAGGTTCATACTCATAACAGGAGTACAGCTCTAGAAACATTCCGCCAATATGCCCTCCAAGAGTGATGATAAACCTAGTAAACCCTTTTCTGCAGCCACCCCTAAGATCATGTTAGATATGCCTGACATCACCATAAATTAAGAAATAACTTAACAACATTAGTTAACAAGAAGGTAGCATGATAAAATACATTCATTAATAAATAGAATCACTAGGTTACTTCTAAATGAGACCAGGGTGACTAAAAACGTCCTATGACTTTTCCTCCCAACCATTTGCTCTATTTGGTGTAGCTTTTCCTCCTTAGAGCCACCCGTGATCTGGGAAACAAATCCACTAGGACCAGTATAATGAAGAGTCCCCTTTCCAAAGTCTTTCATCTTGACCTTACAGTACAAGTTATGGCTTGCACTTAAATAACAAAACGGAAAAGAGCTAGTAGTTTACAAGCTTTGGCACATTCAGTTTACAACATTTCATTCTACAAAATAAATAAAGTAGGTACTGGGTCTATATACTCAGACTCTATGGTTCTAGATAATGCATAAGAACTTGATATATTACCATTTGTATAATGAACCTAAACTTGTAAACCCTATATTTCATCTTTGAACACGAAAGAGCACACTAAGCGTTTGCTGGGTGGAGGTCCCAATCCCTAGCCATACAATTAGTTCTATTCATATCAAAAGTATGGATAGGATGTTTCCAATCAAGGAAGAGGTTCCTTTTAGTGCTGGGGTTGCGGTCAAGGTTTTCTAATAAACCCATTTGTAAGAATTCAAAGATCGTGATCTACTCAGAGACCGCTTAAAACAAAAACAAACAAAACTAGTAAATTGTTCCAAGAAGCAGCCACAAAGAAAATCGACAAGCCTGTTCCTAGCAACCATAAAACGCAGGTATAGGACGATCTATTGGAGACTCCTTGAAAACGCGGCCATGGAAAATTTATTCCAAACATTCACAAAACGGACCATAAGGGCCAAATCCAAATATTTTAATGAACAGGTAACTTCAAAGAATAGTTGACAGGGAATATTCATTTCACATCTTTAGGGGAAACCATGCATAAACGCTAATTCAGAACTTAGATGAAGAAGCAACGATGAGGGGACTATTACAGATCTTCGAGATAGACACAGGAATAAACAAACACCTCGGATCTTTGAGGCAAACATACGAAAGGAATATTTATTCTATCCTTTAGCAACACACAGGAAATGGAAACACATTCCAGTTCTTCACTGAAAATGAATACCTATGTTGCATATCTTGATAAATGCAGGAACAATAATCACCCCATCTGATTTTCACATGCTTCAGATATGAACGTAATCAACCTAGATATTAAGGGAAAGAAATCTCTTAAAAATATGCAACCAATGAGCACCACTCCGATGTGCATAACACATAGGCATGTGTTTATCAAATCATATCACAAGAAGCCCAAAACTCCAAATCGTATATCCAAAAGCAGGGATAAGATGGACAAATGAAAATGTAGGCACAACAGAATCCCTCCTGATGTCTTCACAACAATCGAGGCATGGATAACAGGCCATAAAAAAAAACAGATCCAAACGCGAAGCACAACTCCCATGTGCATAAGGCACAGACATAATTTCGGCAAATCACATCTCAAGAAGCCATAAAACCCAGATCTTAAATCCAAATGCAGCCAGGGTTAAACGTTAGCGTAGATCGATTCCAGATCTACCTTGACATGCATGCTAATTTTAAACGGGGCTAGGTTAATATCAGGCTCAGAACCAACATAGAAGATGGATTTTAGTTTCATAGTGATAAACCTGAAGCCGATATAGATGATATATTTCAGATCTATCATAAGAAAACTATCCCATGAACAATTAATAAATTTTTCGACTAAAAATAAAGCATAGCCAAGTTATAGAACGCTTACTCAATTCAGATAGCCTCATTTGAGTTAAAATCGTGCCCCAGGTTGAATCCCTTGACCCATATTCTAAATCGCAGGCATGGAGGTATGGTGTTCTCTCTCCAACTTCCAAATCGATTTCCCAAATCAAAAAAGTATTCCCATCCAGTCGTACTTTCATTGGTTCCCACCCAGGTCCCCCTTTTCACATCGCATAGGGACCCTAAAAATCACCACTCAGAAATGCCAAGATACATGTAAATAGGCGTGCAGATCAACGCAACATTTCATCCTCCTTTTCCTGGCAGGTGAACCCGTGTCAATCTCAATAACCACTACAACACGAGGTCTACCTTTCATTAAGAGAGGCAGATTCCTCTTTTCCTGGGTGAAATTATGAGTATGCGCACACCAATAAATTCCTTTTTTGGAGTTTTTCATTCTCATTTTAATATAGCAATTCACTTTATTAAAAATTTGAGGAAAACCTATGGTGAATACAGTAATAAACTCTTTTGGGAAATGTAATTCAACAATGGTAATTCACTTTTTTTAGATTTGGAGATTTTCATTCTCATTTTAATATAGTAATTCACTTTATTCAAAATTTGAGCAAAACCTACGGTGAATACAGTAATAAACTCTTTTGGAAAATGTAATTCAACAATGGTAATTCACTTTTTCCGATTTGGAGTTTCTCATTCTCATTTCAATATAGGAATTCACTTTATTAAAAATTTGAGGAAAACCTACGGTGAATACAGTAATAAACTCTTTTGGGAAAAGTAATTCAACAATGGTAATTCAATTTTTCCGATTTGGAGTTTTTCATTCTCATTTTAATATAGTAATTCACTTTATTAAAAATTTGAGGAAAACCTAAGGTGAATACAATAATACATTCTTTTGGAAAAGCAATTCAAACAATGGTAATTCAGTTTTTTCCAATTTGTGGTGAAGAGGAATTTTCTTAGCCGTAGGTAATTCATTCCATCTCTCACTTTGTATACGTGATTCTTAATATATATATATCCACCCCTAAGATAGGTATTTTATAATTAGTTTATATTAAGAATCCTCTATATTTATATATATACACCTTGGTATATATATGTTACTTTTACTTCATATATTAAAATAATTTTTTTGTGCTTTTCTGAACATAATTCATCTTGTTTAATCCTTTAGGGAAAAAAATATATTATTGATCGTAACTTTTCCAAGAGAAAGTTTTTAATCTTCTTGTTGAAAGTTTTAAGGAGGTCTCCATGGCACTTAATGGAAAAAGTGGATCATAGACACCCACTATTTAACCATGCAATCCACCTATTCATGACTTACTTCAGCTTAGAATAACATCTAAGAGCTTAGGTCATAAAGGGAATCACTATTCTTCTACAAGTTCCCAAGGCTTCAGTCGCTGTTTTAACTTACCCCCTAGTGGATTCGTTCCCAATCATTCTTAGTCATGTCAAGTTTTGAGTCCCCAAACTGTAACATACCCATATATACAAGAACAAAAATTTTCTTTTGTTTTTGAAAGACCAAGTTTATCTTTGAACAACCATCCTTAAAAATATAACTCAATGGTAATGTACAAACTAAAATGTAGAATACATGTAACATCTTAAAGTAGGGAGAAGTTGGGGTGAATTTTTATTTCTATTTTTTGGTTTAATTACCGCTGTCCACATGACATGATATAACACCTTTAGGATACACCATAATCTAGCATATAATCCCCAAGGAATCCCAGCTTATAAATCTTATTCATACTCTACCAAAACTTATCAAATAAAATCCTTAACTAAAAGCATAAAGTCTTGTTAATAGATGAAACTACTATTGAAATCTTTTCTTAGTGGTGTCGTTGTGGTTGCACCCTTCCTAGGTTAATCACCATCGGTAGGTAAATCTTTTAACAAAAGAAATATATACATACACATGCAAGTTTTTCCAAGAGTCTCATAGCAACCTTATGGTATAATAGTTTAAAGTTTGTTCCCAATGACCATCAACAATTCAACTACATCAAACGTTTATATATTGCATAGGTGATTATCATTCAATACAATGCCATAATTTAAGTACTTATCATATGGCCTTTACGTCCTTCAAGCATAATCAAAATCCTAACAAGATACCAATAATTCATGCATAGTAAAGTCACCATTCAACAAGAATTAATCTAATATATGCATAAGAAAATACCTATGAAAATCCCTCATTACCACTTGGAAGTAAACCCATACATTGAGTAAATGACTTTTGTAAGATTATGCATAAAACCTTTATAACCATTAACATATAATAGAATCAAGGTACATAAAAACACAAAATACACAAGAAATGCAACCATATACGTGGTTCACCCCATCTGAGGGTTACGTCCACCAAATTCATTATTCTCTTTATTATGTAACCAACGAAGGAAAGAGTACATTATGTGGAACTTTACTACAAGTTATTTTACATTCTCTTCAAGTCTCTTATAGAGTATAATTCAAGGAAAAATATACATCCTTATGCCAATAATTTCCTTATGAACCACAAACTAATAAAACCATAATTCACGAATAGGGATAATAAACATTGTATATCATTTAGTTAATCACATTTGTCTCTTCGAGAGAGGGGGAAAGTATTCCTACAAGAAGTATGTATTCAAGTTATGGATTGGAGGGTCAGATCTTTAATAACTTGTCTTCAAATAAACCATAAGTCAGACTATATGGTTCAAAGCCTAAGTAAAAGTACAAGTCTAAGATGAAGCTCTGCCAAATAATTGAGTGCGACCTTCTAAGCATATTACTTTTTGGCTTTGGACTTGAAGATCAATGATCCATCTTCTAGATGAGTGGAATAAGAGTTTGAACACAAAATAGCACAATGACTACCGGATTAGGTACTATCATCATCATACAATCAAAGAGAGGGAAAAATATTCCTCATTGGTCACCCCAACAAAGTCCGTTCCAAGAAGACACGTGTCCTAAGAAGGACTTGCAGGAGGTAACTTATAGATCTAGATCTCTTACAAAATGCATTCAATCATCGACAATTTCATTTCAAGGGATTTGGATCAGTTCCAGTTCATACTCGACATCAACCTAAACAAGGATTTCACTTAAAGGAGAGGGATCAATTTCAAAATGCATGCAATGTGAGAAACACCTACTAGATCATGGATCTGTACACTTACAAACACATGTATTAGGAAGTGTTTTTCAGATTTTACCATCTGTTAACGTAGGAATTCAAAAATACAAGAATGCAGAGTCTAAAACTTCATGAAAATGCACGTATATAACTTGCTGATCAAATCGAATCCTAGAGAAGGTAAAATGCAGGTATATGATTTTACTGATCAAACCGCAGGGTATAAAAATTTACTGATCAAGTTGTAGCCAGTAGTTCCATATTCGACTGGATCCAAGATAGGGTATATCATTTACTGGTCAAATCGCATGCTTAGGAAATTTTTGCATAACCCTAGGTTCATCGATCTAGCTAAAATCGTGCATATATATGCATATACATATATTTGATGAAAACCAATGAATCAAACACATGGAACTATTCTATAATGCAAAAATATCCAAAAGTGCATGCTTGAAACTATTTGAAATCGTGCATGTTCATATCTAAAATCTTTATCCATGCTCTCAACAAGTAGGACGCAGCAAGTGATTCATTGAATCTTTCAAATTGAGATATTTAAGGAGTTTCATACCAGAGAAGATATTGAATTCACCAATGATCAAGGATGCATTGTTAGCTCCTTGCAAAGATCAAAATCACACATGCATCTCTGAGTATATCCATCTCCCAGTCAAAGAATCCACAATGAAGCAATGGGAATTTCCCCAAAAAAAATTCCCTTGTTGTATAGTAAGAACACTAGGATCCCATTCCAGGTTGTCCAGACTTTGGAAGCTATACAGTTATGTGTAAATCACAGGGTTGGAAAGACAGATGGATCTATCCCGTTAAACTATGGTTATAAATATATATAAAAAAACACTACTAGGTTAAATTCAAGGCTTGGAAGTCAATGACGGAGATTGATTTTGGATCTGTAACTAAGATACAACCATAAGGATAATCATGCAACATAGGATTGGGGCCAAACGATTGTGAGAGAGCTCAGATCTCTAACATCATTATCTAAGGTAAGAGATCACGGGCTTGGACACAAGCCAAAAAGTTATCAGGTTTGATCCAAACAAAATCATAGAGTAACCAAAATCGTAGCTTTAGAAGGTGATGTAGATGATTATGTCGTCCTAAGGTATTTTATTTTTAATGTGCAACCTGTAAGCTATGCTTAAAGCACTAACCACTTAAGGTTTCTTATTCATAAAATCAGTCGATAGGGATTCTAAAGGTCGTGTTACACTCTATACCAGTAACATATAAACCAAAAAACCACTCACAGTTCAGTGGTGATGTCAAGGACTAGGTTCAATACCATACCAAATTATATCCCATTGGTAAAATCGACAGTAGAGAGAAGAATATAGCAAAGATGCGTAGGAGATACTTACATGATCGATGGGTGCTTTTGCGAGGTGAAAACGTAACTTGCGATGGGATGGCCTCATCCATAACCTCAGTCGAAGATCAAAAGGTTTCTCGGTCGTAGAGCATTTGAATTCAAAACAAGAGGTCATCGGTTCGAATTTGTTGCGGCCCTCTGCTAATAACTACGTATGAAAAGCATTTTTTTTTCTCCCTTACCCTTTGCACTTGCGTTCTCTTTAATAGCATGAGGGTGGTTGCCTTCCTCCCCAAGATTTCGCCACTAAATATGGGATATTTTTCCCCTCATTTATTAGGGTTACTATTTCCACGTCCACCTACTCTCACAACTCATTTCTTGGGAGGAAAGATCTAAAGGAAGACTCGGCATAAAATCCTCAATAAGATCCTCTTGCAAGAGTTGGTTACTTCCCCCTCCAATTGCCAATTTGGGTAGGAATCCAAAGATATATATATATATTCAAACATATATGAATAACTTCCATATAACGGTAGAGTATATGTCACCAATATTTAAATTGAGATAATATGATATGCATATGATGGCATTTCTTATATTTTTAAGCTGACTATAGCATCTATTCCCTTAGTAATTAATTCTTTAGGTTTTCCTCTCTTTGACTCTTTCAATTTTCAAGATAATTTCTTCACCCTCTTTATTGAGGCTAATATGTTGGTATCCTCTTATATCATGGATAAATTATATTATAGTTTAGCTAAATAGGTTATAGTAATTTTTTTTAATTGGGATAATTATGGAGAAAATAGGAATCCCTATAGGATTCCATATTTAAGGGGATACAAGGACTATGTCGTCGAGCTTAAATCTCCCTCATCATTCTCTTTTCTCCCTCATGGGTTTAGTTGCCCCCTTGGTTAAATTGTGTCACTTTCTTATGTCTCCTAAGTTTTCTACTTAGGTACTTTAACTTATATAAGATGTAAGGTTTTGTTTCTCATGGGTCCTTCGCCTTGAGATCCTCAGTAGAAACAAGTACAATTAAAATTTGTAATCACAAGATATATAGGGTATGCAAAAGGGATATTACATCCTCTCCCCCTTAAAAATAACACCGTCTTCAGTGTTCCTATTTTCAACCAATTTCCTTCTTCTATTTCGTCATATTTTCTTGTTTTATCTATTCTATTCCGATCCCCTTGAGATATTTCAATATCTTCTCAAGTCACTATCATTCAAGACCTGTAGTTTCCAGCAACAAGATCGAGTCCAACCCCGAAACAAATTTTAGTAAATCATGCCCAAAATTATAATTTCAGCTTAAACATAAGCCATGGATAACAATTTGCAATTTATGGAACATTCTCTAGTCTTTATTGGTATCATATTACCCAATTATTTTTCATATTGTCATTGATTCATCAATAAAACATAATTACTCATGTTTTGGGAGGACATATTTTATCTCCAACCTTTGGATAGTTAAAAAGTATTAAACCTGAGGTAATCCTTTCTTCATTTATACATTAATACACGTAACCATCCAGTTACTTGGAACTTTCGTTAACATGACTTTCATTTTGTTATTTTTCAAACTCTCCCTTAAGTTCTTTTACCAATTCTTGTGTGGATTTATGTCTATTTCTAAGGTTACTCTCCCTTTTGATCACTAGTCAAAAGTTTTCTCCCTGGTTGCATCAAACAAAGTCCTATCTTCTAGATGTTGAGCTTTGCTTATGTCTTGATATTGATATCATAACTCCTTCATGGTTCTCCTGGAGCCTACACGCTTGAGTCCATGAATTCCTTTCCTCCCAAAATTAAGGTAGAGTTAGAACATCAATTTTTCTTGCCAAATCATATGCCTAACACCAATGTGCTCACATGGCAATCATTTGCCTAACACTATTATGCTCCTGTAGAATGTATTCCTAACACCAATGTGCTCACATGGAAATCACTTTCCTAACACCATTGTGCTCCTACAACATGTATTTTCCTTATTTGTTTTCAATGTTAATTACAACCTTTGACTATTTGTGACATGCACATCTTTGGTTCTTAACGTGACTTCACTGTCATTGTCCCAATTTGTGAATCGACTTCATGGTGAATTAAACATAATTAACATCTATCAATAAACAATAATTTCATTAATTTAATCAAAATTTCATAAGTCGTAATGATTGTACCTCTACCAAAATCTTGATTGATACCATTCTGTAAACCTTCCAAAATAACTCGTTACTCATTTTGAGCAATTGAGCACAACTTGTTATATGCGAGTGAATTTATAATCCATGTTTTTACTTGATCATGTCAATGGCCATAATCATGGTAAAACCTTGCAACGTTAGTACATAACAACATAATCCACAGTTAACCCCTGGTTCATAAAAACCTCGTAATAGGGAAATTATAATAAGATAACGAGTAAGACAAGACTCGTTTTGGAGTGGTTTAACTTCATTACTTAAGCGAGTGAATTTGGTAATCCAGTAGTCCATTTCAATTGGTAGTGTTCAAGGCATACTCCTGCAATGTTAGTCCATAACCTTATACGACATTCATCAACTCATCATTTTCAAATATAAATATCTTTAGACATCCTTACTCATCTATATTTGGATAATTTCGAGTGAAGGGACATTACAACTTTACACAATATTTATGAGTGGCAAACTAGGGACATAGAAATTCCAATTGCTATATAGTGTCTTTAGACGCAACAATATACTTGTCAATGGAGCCATTGTACTTTTAGTAAAACTTAGTGGAGCAAGCTACAAATAGATATGAGTTAAAACTCTTATAAGAAGACAAAAAATGAATAGTTTTCATTAAGGGTAACCATAGGTTCTAGCACATTTTTTACCGAAATCAATCCACTCTTTCCACAGGAACTTTCAACGCTAGTGCAACACACTTCATCCAACGTGGTGGATTCATTATATTAGATATGAATCATTCCTAATGTGGTAGTCACCTAACATGACTCACTCTTTAACACAAGAACACAGTCATAAAATAATACATTGTGATGCTTTACGTCATTTAGTCATAAAAGAATACAGTGTGATACTTTACATCATTTCCCAATCAGTTAACTCTAGTATTAGATACTACACTTTGTGTATTCATACATTTCCAATACCCTATGGAGTACTATTTTTCTAGGCTGTGCAATTTACTTCTACTTAGGTTTGGCATGTAGTGAGCCTTTAATTTAGACATTCATTTAAATTATAGTGAGTGTGTGCGAATTTTTCTTTAAACCATACAAGGAACGATTAGTTCTGAAACAAATCTTATGAATAATCCTAACATTCTTATGCCTAAAACCTTCTTTACAAATGAATGGTTTCTCCCAATTTCCAGAAGCATTTGATGATTTCTACACTACCCAAATTTTAGGGTTTTTGGGATTCTTTGCAAATATTTTCTTTTTACTACATAAAAATATCTGCATAAAGTATAGTAACATATGACTTACATCATTCCCTAGTAATAAGTATTACCATGGATGCCTTTATATAACTTTCAACATGTATTGCTAGCAGCCTATGCATTTTTCTTTTTCTAAGGAACCCATAGTTCATTACCCTCCTATTTGGTGCTCTTGTTTCAAAGGTCTATCATTTTTCATCTATACATGTATATTCATGATTCCTATTCGTCCTTAATGTACTAGTAACATTCAAAGCCCGACCTCCCATTTTGCGGGTGTAAACATAAACATAACCTTTAAGACAACATGCGAGAACTACTTACCTGCTTTTTGTTTTAATTGATTGTTGATGTGATAGCATACCTTCTCATGATATTTCTTTTTTCCTCTTTTCCTAACTCCTTCAATCCTTCAATCCCACTTGGATAACTTATTCCCTCATCTGTCATTGCCATGCATCCACCAAAAATCATTTCATAGGTTAGTCTCTCATCTTCATACTTGCTAAATTTTTGTTGAGCCCAAAATAGGCCCGAGTGTTGTCACTCTAGCTTTGATACCATTTGTAACATACCCATATCAACAAGAACAAACATTTTCTTTTCTTTTTGAAAGACTAAGTATATCTTTGAACAACCATCCTTAAAAATATAACACGATGGTAATGTATGAACTAAAATGTAGCATACCTGTAACACCTCAAAGTAAATGGGAGAAGTTGGGGTGAATTTTTATTTCTATTTTTGGTTTAATTACCATTTTCCACATGATGATATAACACCTTTAGGATACACCATAATCTAGCATATAATCCCCAAGGAATCCTGCTTAGAAATATTATTCATACTCTACTAAAACTCATCAAATAAAATCCTTAACTACAAGCATAAAGTCTTGTTAATAGATGAATCTACTCTTCAAATATTTTCTTAGTGGTGTTGTTGTGGTTGCACCCTTCCTAAGTTAATCACCATCGCTAGGTAAAGCTTTTAACCAAAAACATATATACATACACATGCAACTTTTTCCAAGTGTCTGATAGGAACCTTATGGTATAATAGTTTAAAGTTTGTTCCCAATGACCATCAACAATTCAACAACATCAAACTTTTATATATTGCATAGGTGATTATCATTCAATACAACGCCATAATTTAAGCACTTATCATATGGCCCTTACGTCCTTCAAGCATAATCAAAATCCTAACAAGATACCAATAATTCATACTTAATAAAGTCACCATTCAACAAGAATTAATCTAATATACGCATAAGAGAATACTCATGAAAATCCCTAATTACCACTTGGAAGTAAACCCATACATTGAGTAAATGAATTTTGTAAGATTGGGCATAGAATAAAAGCTTTACGACCATTCAAATATAATAGAATCAAGGTACATAAAAACACAAAACATAGAAGAAATACAACCATATACGTGGTTCACCCCATCCGAGGGTTACTTCCACCAAATTCATTATTCTCTTTATTATGTCACCAACAAAGGAAAAAGTAAATTCTGCGGCACTTTGCTGCAAGATTTTTACATTCTCTTCAAGTCTCTTATAGAGCATAATTCATGGAAAAATATACATCCTTATGCCAAGGATTTCCGTATGAACCACATACTAATAAAACCATAATTTGCAAATAGGGCTAATAAACATTGTATATCCTTTAGTTAATCACATTTGTCTCTTTCAGAGAGGGGGGAAGTTTTCCTACAAGAAGTATGTATTCAAGTTGTGGATTGGAGGATTGGATCTTTAATAACTTGTCTTCAATAAACCAGAAGTCAGACTAGATGGTTCAAAGCCTATGTAAAACTACAAGTCTAAGATGAAGCTATGCCAAATAACTGAGCACGACCTTCTAAGCATTACTTTTTGGATTTTGTACTTGAAGATCAATGATCCATCTTCAAGATGAGTTGCATAAGAGTTTGAACACAAAACAGCACACTAACTACCAAATTAGGTACTATGACATCATATAGTCAAAGAGAGGGAGAAACCTTCCTCATTGGTCACCCTAACGAAGCCCGTTCCAAGGAGACACATGTCGTGATAACGATTTGTAGGAGGTAACTTACAGATCTATATCGCTTAAAAAATGCATTCAATCATCAGCGATTTCATTTCAATGGATTTGGATCAGTTCTAGTTCATACTCGTCATCAACCTAAACATGGATTTCACTTTAAAGGAGAGGGATCAGTTTCAAAATGCATGCAAGGTGAGAAAATTCCTTCCAGATCATGAGTTTGTACACTTACAAACACATGTATTGGGAATTTTTTTTCAGATTTTACCACCTGTTAACATAGGCATTGGAAAATACGAGAATGCAGAGTGTAAAACTTCATGAAAATGCAGGTATATAACTTGTTGATCAAATCAAAGCCTAGAGCATGTAAAATGTAGGTATATTATTTTACTAATGGAACCACAAGGTATAAAAATTATTGATCAAGTTGTAGCCAGTAGTTCCATATTTGATCAGATCCAATAGAGGGTATATCATTTACTGGTCAAATCGTAGGCTTAGGCAATTTTTGCATAACCCTAGGTTCACCGATCTAGCTAAAATCGAATAAATTCGATGAAAACCAATAAATCACACACAGGGAACTATTCTATAATGAAAAAATATCCAATCGTGCATACTTGAAACTATTTGAAATCATGCATGTTCAGATCTGAAATCTTTATCTATGTTCTCAACAAATAGGATGCAACAAGTGATTCATTGAATCTTTCAAATCGAGAGATTTAATGAGTTTCATATCATAGCAGATGTTGAATTCCCCAATGATCAAGGATGTATCATTGGCTCATTGGAGAGATCAATATCGCACAGGTATCTTCGAACAGATCCATCTCGCAGTCAAAGACTCCACAATGAAGAATTCGGAATTTCCCAAAATTTTCTTTCCCTTGTGGTATAATAAGAACACTAGGATCCCATTCGAGGCTATGCAGACTTTGGAAGCTATAGGGTTATGTCCAAATCATAGGGTTTGAAAGATAGATCAATCTATCATGTTAAACCATGGTTATCAATATATTAAAAAAACACTGTTGGGTTAAATTAAAGGCTTGGAAGTTGATGACGGAGATCGATTCTGGATCTGTAACTAAGATACAACCATAAGGATAATCATGCAACATAGGCTTTGAGAGAGCTCATATCTCTAACATCGTTGTCTAAGATAAGAGATCATGGGCTTGGACACATGCCGAAAACTAATGAGGTTTGATCTAAACAAAATCATAGAGAGTAACCAAAATCACAGCTTTAGAAGGCAATGCCAATGATTACGTTGTCTTGAGGTATTTAATTTTTAAGGTGTGACATGTAAGCTATGATTAAATCACTAACCACATAAAGTTTCTTATTCATAAAAGCAATTGGTAGGGATGCTAAAGTTCGTGTTCCACTATATACCGGTAACATATAAACCTAAAAACCACTCATAGTTCACCGACGATGTCAAGGACTCGGTTCAATACCATACCAAATAATATTACATTGGTAAAATCAAGAGCAGAGACAAGAATATAGAAAATACATGTGGGAGATGCTTACATGATCGAGAGGTCCATTTTCCAGGTGAAAACGTAACCTACGATGGGATGGCCTCATCCATAACCTTAGTCATAGATCAAAAGGGTCACCGGTTGTAGAGAATTTTAATTTGGAACAAGAGGTCGTCAGTTCGAATCTGTTGCAGCACTCTGCTAATAGGTGTGTATGAAAACCCCTTTGTTTTCTCCCTTACCCTTTGTAGTTGTCGTCTCTTTGATAGCGTGGAGGCGGCTTCCTTCCTCGTCGGGATTTTGACACTAAAACTGGGATATTTTCCCCCTCATTTATTAGGGTTACTATTTCCATTTCCACTTACTCTAACAACTCATTTCTTGGGAGGAAAAATCTAAAGGAAGACCCGACATAAAATCCTCAATAATATCCTCTTGCAAGAATTGGTTACTTCCCCCTCCAATTGCCAATTTTGGTAGGAATCCAAAGATATATAATCCAAACATATATATATATATATATATATATATATATATATATATATATATATTCAAACATATATGAATGANATTGAGGTAATATGATATGCATATGATGGAATTTCTTTAGATTTTTAAGGTGACTATAGCATCTAGTCCCTTAGTAATTAATTATTTAGGTTTTCCTCTTTTTGCTCTTTCAATTTTCAAGATAATTTATTCACCCCCTTTGTCGAGGCTAATATGTTGGTATCCTCTTATATGATGGATAAATAATATTAGAATTTAGCTAAATAGGTTATAGTATTTTTTTTTAATTGCGCTAATTATGGCGAGAATAGGAATCCCTATAGGATGCCATAGTTAAGACAATAACAAGACTACATCATTGAGCTTAAATCTCCCTCATCATTCTCTTTTTTCCCTCATAGGTTTAGTTGCCCCCCTTGTTAAATTATGTCACTGTCTTACGTCTCCTAAGTTTTCCGCTTAGGTACTTTATGTAACAACTCCATTAACCCCAATTCCATTATGTGTGAAAATGGGGTAATAGAAAATAACATTCTGATCTTTAAACATAAATGTATGGTACCCAAATCAAACATACCAACATGAAAAATTCTTTATTTTAAACCATTATCCGCCTTTAGGAAACCATCCTTGAAAATTGTGTATGGTAATCTAGATGCCAAAAGCATAAGGTAAATCAATCCCCTAGGCAACATGAATAGCGGTATAAAATTAGTTCGTTACAATCCTCCGTAAGGTCATAATTGATATCATACTTAACATGTTAGGAATGGACCTTTTGAATAAGTTCTATCTTTAACTCCACATAAATAAGTGGTATCACATCTTAGAATAACCAAAATAAACAATCTTTACATTATTAGACTCTCTATATGTCATATCCATTCATCTAAGTTTCCTTTGTACTTTGAACGCTAAGAAGGATCCACTCCACTGTTTACATTATTAATTATGAGGAGAGGAAATGAACAAGAAATATCAAGTGGACATAATGTACCAAACCCATTAAGAGCACATCAGATAAAGACACAAAAAGAACACACAATAGCAAGACCAATGTACGTGGTTCACCCAATACATGGGATACATCCACCAAACTGTTGAATCATGTAAAATTTATCCAAGTAACATTTTTACAATCTGCAACATCTTCGTTGTTATCTTTTCTGCTAAAACTTATAGACTCTCTCGCAGAGAATATTTCCAAGTTATTCACTACTTCCGATCAAGCTACGACAGGAATTTTGTACTACTTTAAACACAAGGGATAGAACTCTCCTCGTTATTATTTCAATGATTCTAGTGAGCCAAGTTATTCATATATCTTAGCTATGTTAAGGTAGGGACCCTTAAGTAAATCCCTTATGATAACATAAGGAGGAAATATAATACATCTCGTATTTAAGTAATTTATTATGATAAGATATTCTCATGAATCTATTTATACCTTTTAAGCAAAAAGGTCGCATCTCAAACAAAACTCCCTAATCAAGAGGAGTCCATGTAAAAGTTCATGACATGGATTTTAAATAGCCTCACAAGGTGGAAATTAGGTTGAATCAAGAAGAGATGCTTACACATGAGAGTGCTAGCAGAGATTTCCAATGGTGACAGTGAGGTTGTTCTAAGTGATATGTTCTAGACTTGGTTTTCAGTTTAAAAAGTAGGATGAATCTAACCCCACATGTAGAGAATCAAGTGGATGAGTATATATTCCAACCAAATGTAGAGGTTGTGAGGATATGGCTCATGAATCAAACATTTGGACTACTATGCAAAGCTAATTCCTTTTTAGGATTTGGTTGCTTAATCAATCGTCATAGCTTATTCACCCCATATGAATGGATTTGAGTCATCAACCCTGAGTTGCAGCGATTTCAACCAAAACCAGATCTTATCTACCATTTTATAAAAATGCATATTTTGAATGAGGTTTCCACTATAAAACAAAATGAAAACCCCTAAATGAAATCGCTACCATTTTTTTTAAAGCACGAAATTTTGAATGAGGTAACAACATTTAGGTATATGCAGGCATAAAAAGAGACAGCCAAAATAAAACACATGAAATGATTATTTACCTACGATCCTTTAAGAGAACACAATCAAGCTTCGACATAAATTTAAGATTTAAGTCAGGCAGCACCCAAATTGGAACTCACCTTTCTAAAAGTAATGCACTCTATATATTACACAAAGCATTTGGGGAAACAAGATTTGTGATTGCCTAGGGCTGAATCACTGTCAAAGATCTCCGATCCTACGATTTTGATTCCAAAATATGGGTTTATAAGATAAACAAAATTTTGATAGGCTTAAGGATCTTCCTCCCACAGGCACAAAGGTTGATATTGCAGTATCATAAATATAAATATTGCATTCTTCATACCAACAGCTATCCCAGACAATTGCTCCCATAAATCACTACCATAACTTACTACACAGAGATGCCTGAATCGAGTTGTATTTCATATGAATGGATAGGCGTTCCACCTCTCCTATTATCCTGTAGAGATGGGTAATATCACACTTCAGGTCCATGCAAAGAGAACACTTTGTCATCAATCAAATGGAAAATGATATTCAACATTTTAAAGCAGTATAATCATTTAAACCCATCGTAAGTAATTAGGGGGGTATACCGGATGAATAAACAATGGTCATATAAATTAAAACGCAGTTCAACTTACCGATGTCGATCTGCAATTCAACTTACCAATGTTGATCTGCAACATGGATATTCCTCCCATAAACTAAATCAACTGGCATTTTCTTTCGAATTTCCTCTTCTCATTCCATACTTGGAGGATGTCATCCCCTCCCTTTTCCCCCTTCCTTACGTATATATGCCACATATTAATTATAAATCTAGGTAATTTCTAACGTCTCTAAAAATCAGTGATCAAGAATTTAGGTAATGCCTCCATCACTGGCCACTGTGAGTCAAGGATTTTAATGCCTCCATAACCTATGTTCCTCAGCAGTTAAAACCAAAATTGTAGTGGTTCCATGATCTTTGCCAAAATAATAATGCTTCCTTAATCCATGCTTCCCAATAATTAATACTAAAAAGTGACTGTCCAACCTTGACTTAAAGGGTAAGCATAGAATCCATCTTTATGGGTATGTGGTTCTATGGAGATTAGGTATATAAGTAATAATGTATTTATACACGTAAAACACAAAGTTTCGTTGGCTATTTCAATACATATATATATGATTTTCCTTTTATAATGTAATATATGTATAATTTCCATAAGTTCCTGTTTCTACATAATGTTCCACTTATACGCTTTTATCTAGTGTTCCATATACATGAATGACAGGTTCCACTTTTCCCATGATATAATTACTTCCACTATTATATATGAAATCCATTTATATATATATATATATATATATATATATATATATATATATATTACACCATTATATATGTATATATACTCTTATGTATAAAATCTGTGTCTTCTTCCTCCAATGCCTCCGACTAATGCGAGGTGGAAGAAACCTTATTGGGGTGAGGGTTTTATATTCCCACTTTATGATCTATTTGTAAAGGTTGTAGTTAGAAGTCTCTTTTATGCGATGATTCCCCCATGATCGAGCCCTAGGCTTGCATGTCCACAAGTCGGTAAATTTCTAATTACACGTGTGAGAAATCTTATAAGCGGTTCAAGTTCAAAGGTGATAATAGTGGCTCGTTCCCTTGTTGATATCACGATGATACCTAGTTACCATTATTCGACCTCCACATTTTCGTCTATTATTTAGTTTCGAGTTGTTTAACCTGCGCCAATGTACTTTTGTTCTCCTAAATCCACAGGTTTAGGGAATTAATCACCTACTTACTAAGGCTTTACTGGTGGGGCCTTGGCCTTGATCTACTCACCAAAAAACAAGTACAATTACATTACATTATTACAAAAATACTTAGGGAATATAAGGGGGATATTACATCCTCCCTCCCTTAAAAATAACACTGTCCTCAGTGTTCTTGTTTTCCAGCCCATCTATCTTCTTCTCATGATGCTTCCCTTTTTGCTTTGCCTTTTCCTTCCTGATCTATGTTGATCCTTCATGTTTCTCCTCAAGTTGTTGTCACTCAAGACCTGCAGTTTCCTTCAACAAGATCGAGTCTAGCCCAATTTTCTTCAGTACATCATGTCCAAAATTATAAATCAACTTAAACATAAGCCATAGATCCCTTTTTCATTGTAATAATCTACAATTTAGGGGACACTTTCTAGTTTTTATTGGTATCATAATACCCAATTATTTTTATAATGCAATTTATTCATCAATAAAATATAATTACGACCCTTTGGATGTTGGTTTTATCTCCAACCTTTGGATAGTCATGTCGTCCTCGACCTGAGGAAATCCCTTCCTCATATTAGCCATTCAGCATGTAATAGTTATTTGAAAATTTTTCAACACATTTTTTTGTTCGTTTTGTTTTCCAAACTCTAACTTGAGTTTCCTTTTCCATTCTTGTGTGGGCTTACAAAAATTTCTGAGTTTACTCTCCCTTTTAACCACTAGTTAGAAGTTTTCCCCTCAGTGACATCAAACATCGTCCCGTCTTCATGATGTCCAATTTTGCCTAGGTCTTTTTGCAACACCATATGCCTAACACCAATGTACTCACGCTGCAATCGTTTGCGTAACACCATTGTGCTCCTGCAGCATATATGCCGAACACCAATGTGCTCATGCAACAATCACTTTCCTAACACCATGGTGCTCCCATGGCATTCAAATTTTTCATTGTTTGTATTTAGTATAAATCTCACTTTGATTATTCGTAATGCACACTCCTTGGTGCTTCACATGAATTTACTGTCATTCTCCCAATTCGTGAGTCGACTACATGGTTAGTCAAAGCATCAATCAATAACCCAAAATGTTATTAATTAATCATGAGAGTTTTATAAGTTGCGGTGATTTTAGTCATCATTCATGAGTTATATAACCCTGTAAATCATTTAGAAAAATTACTCACTCATTTCTGAGCAATTGAGCGCAACTTATATACGCAGGCGGATTTACATACCATAGTGCACTTCGATTGCAACAATGGTAATAAATCTTGGTGAATCCTGTAATGTCAGTATATAAACAATATCATCCATAGTTAATCCTTGGTTTATAAAACCTTGAAATTTGACAATTTATAATAAGTAGAACATTACCCATTCTTAACCTCACTATTTAAGGTAGCGAATATTTTGACTAATAGTCAATTCTGACTGATAGTGTTCCTAACATATCCTACAATGCTAGCATATAACATTAAACAACATTCATAAACTTATCATTTTCAATATCGATATCTTTAGACATCCTTGATCACCTATATTTGGATAATTACTAGTGAAGGGATATCCTAACTTTACACCACACTCATGAGTGGCAATGCGAGGGACATGTAAATTCCAATAACATTAGTAATCCAAAGTAAACAAAGTAAAATCCTTACCATAATTTCATACCTTAGCTACTTATGTCGTATCTTAAAACTTTTCTAGTTCATCAAGATGAGAGCCTTTATAAAGGTGTAATCCTTCTATACGACCAGTAACATTCGGCACAACACATCTTGCTATTTATGTTAGCTATATTGTGGTCCAAGTTCATAAGCAGTCTATTTTTCTTTTTCCTTGTCTTGAAGAAATATTGTAAGGAATGTTGTCATTTTCGTGAAAATGTATAAGAAGATTGATAATACCAATGAAAATGTATAACTATCTCAATAGTCTTTATGTGCATGACCCAATTTCTTGCACACTAATAATTATATGGAAAGGATACATTATAACAGGGGTATCATTGTAACTAACTTGAATTCGCTTCCTAAAAATTCTGAAATTCAAGTCCTACATTTAATTATCATCTATTTAGTATACTAATGGTATTTAACATCCATCAGTTAATCATCGGCTTTTGATAAAGAAGTTAACATTCACTTTCTGAGAATTTATTGTTAAAAGCAGGTTTAGAAACCAAATAACATTCACTTCTCTCATCATTCACTTATTATGTGTAACAACCAACCATTTCCTAGGTTTATTAGTTCACGCTAGTCAGACTAGATTAATGATAACAAAAAATAATTCTTCCTTATGACAAATGCATTTAGGACCCAAGGTCGTATGCTAGTTATGTGCATACATATAGGTGAAAGCATTTTGTTCAACACTAATGGACCCAATCTTGAGAACCATTACTTCCTCCTACCCTTGATCTAAATGCTCAATTAATAAATTTTTTTTGGATATAATTAGTCATGCACCTCAACCAAATTATTCCATCACCAACATCTATATGCAATTGAATTCATTCACCTAACATGTACCGATGTATCCATACGATTTGGTGCAATTATTTTCTCCTATTTTACATGAAATTCCAAATGTAAAGAGGTGTTTTCCTATTTTACATAATGTTAGTATTGATAGCTTTTAAACCTCTAGCATTTATTTAATACAAGCTGTATCTTGTATAATCTTGATAGTACAATATATACCTTTAGCATAGCTACCACTTTAGCATTACTTACCTTTGTGCTTAAACCATTTTACTATACATGATAGTTTGCGGCAAATATTTTAGAGGATTTTCAAGGGTAATACAGTTACTCTTGAATTATCAACTTATCAAGTTCTCTTTTAACAGCTACCTTGCTATCCTCAAGGAATTCAGCTAAGTTATGTATGTATATTTACATCTACATATATATAACCATATTCCCTCACATAATGATACTTCTAATACTTTGGAGTATACTCTCCTGAGCCACTTATGTTTATTTATTACCAATAATGGATCCTAACTTTGGTGTAGAGGACTTATAATCAATACTCAATTCTCATTAGATATTTATCAGTCATGCATTCCATTGCTAATTAGGTAACCCTCTCAATGCTATAATATTCATTGTGTCTTACAATGTAACATATCACAAAATATTATTCTTTCCGCATGGAATTCTAAGAATCTTTTAAACATACATATTGTCATTAGTGGCCAATCCAGTTATGAAAGTAGGTTCTAACAGTCACTTATTTTAGAAATTCAAATCTCACATTATTGTTCATGACATAAATTTCTATAGTACTTCCATCGACCATGAGTTTGTCTAAGCAGAATTCTATATCTCATTAAAATTCAGTGGTGCAACTCAAACTAAAGATGAAGCAACATATTCGAAAGTAATCAAGGAAATAGTCAGATACCTGTGTACTTATATCACCGGGCCTCACATGAACTAGGGAAAGTAATGGCCTTTTTCATTGTAATTTTTGAAACGATGTTCCACCTCCTCCTGCACAACTATAGGGTCAATAAATATCTAAGTTTGATATATCTTAAGGTACCTATATTGCAGAACAGTGTAAACTTGTTCGTTCCTGTTTTCACAAGGAAAAACTCAATCATTAGTTCTGAAACGAAATATGTAGGATTGTTTTGAGCCCAAATAGGCCAAGTGTTCCACCTCTCTCTCTGATACCATTTGTAATGACTCCATTAACCCCAATGCCATTATGTGTGAAAAAGGGGTAAAAGAAAATAACATTCTAATCTTTAAACATAAATGTATGGTACCCAAATCAAACATACCAACAAGAAAAATTCTTTATGAGAAACCATTCTCTGCCTTTAGGAAACCATCCTTGAAAATTGTGTATGGTAATATAGATGCCAGAAACATAAGGTAAATAAATCACCTAGGAAGCACGGATAGCGATATAAAAGTAGTTCGTTACAATCCTCTGTAAAGTCATAATTGATATCATACTTAACATGTTAGGAATGGACCTTCTGAAAATGTTCTATCTTTCAATCCACATAAATAAGTGGTCTCACATATTAGAATGATCGAAATAAATAATCTTTGCATTATTAGACTCTCTATATGTCATATCCATTCATCTATGTTTCCTTTGCACTTTTAACATTAATATGGATCCACTCCACTGTTTACATTATTAATTATGAGGAGAGGAAATGAACAAGAAATATCAAGTGGACATAATGTAACAAACCAATTCAGAGCACATCAGATAACGACACATAATAGGCACACAATAGCAAGACCAATGTACATGGTTCACCCAATCCATGGGATACGTCCACCAAACTATTTAATCATGTAATATTTATCGAAAATTTTTACAATCTGTAATGTCTTCATTGCTATCTTTTCTACTAAAACTTATAGACTCTCTTGTAGCTGGAATATTTCTAAGTTATTCAATGCTTCCTATCAAGCTATGACAAGAATTTTGCACTACTTTAAACACAAGCGATAACACTCTCCTTGTTGTTATTTCAATGATTCCAGTGAGCCAAGTTATTCATATATCTTAGCTATGTTAAGGTAGGGACCCTTAAGTAAGCCGTTATGATAACATAAGGAGGAAATATAATACATCTTGTATTTAAAAAATTTATTATGATAAGATATTCTGATAAATCTATTTATACCTTTTAAATAAAAGCATCACATCTCAAACAAAAATCCCCAATCAAGAGGAGTCCATGTAAAAGTTCACGACATCGTTTTTAAATAACCTCACAAGGTGGAAATTAGGTTGAATTGAGAAGAGATGCTTACACATGACATCGCTAGCAGAGATTTCCAATGGTGACAGCGAGCTCGACCTCAACGATATGCTCCAGACTTGTTTTTAAGTTTATAAAGTAGGCTAACTCTAAACCCACATGCAGAGAATCAAGTGCATGAGTATAGCTTCCAACCAAACGTAGAGGTTGTAAGGATATGGCTCATGAATCAAACGTTTGGACTACTATGCAAAGATAATTCCTACTTCGGATCTGGTTGCTTAATCAATCAACATAGCTTATTCACCCCATACGAATGGATTTGACTCTTCAACCCCGACTTGCAGCGATTTCAACAAAAACCAAATGTTATCTACCATTTTATAAAAATGCAGACTTTGAATGAGGTTGCCACTATAAAACAAAAATGCAAACCCCTAAATGAGATCACCGCCATTTTTTTTAAAGCACAAACTTTTGAATGAGGTAACAACCATTAAGTATACATAGGCATAAAAAGAGATAGCCAAAGTAAAACACATGAAAGGATTATTTACCTACGATCCTTTAAGAGAACACAGTCAATATTCGACATAAATCTAGGATTTAAGTGAGGAAACACCCAAACTAGATCTCACCTTTCTAAAAGCAACGCACTCTATATATTACACAAAGCGTTTGGGGAAACAAGATTTGTGATTCCCTAGGGATGAATCACTGTTAAAGATCTTCGATCCTATAGGTCTGATTCCAAAATATGGGTTTATAAGATAAACAAATTTCGATAGGCTTAAGGATCGTCCTCCCATAGGCGCAAAGGTTGATAATGTAGTCTCATAAATATAAATATTGCATTCTTCATATCAATAGTTATCCCAGACAATTGCTCCCATAAATCGCTACCATATCTTACAACACAGTGATGCTAGAATCACTACAACAAAAACTGGATTTAGCGCCAGATTTTAGTGTAATTTTTTCTCAATTGTGATGAACAATCTGGCACTAAAACAAGTGCTATTGTACATTTTCATAAAACACTGTCTATTACGTCTTTTGTTTCGTCTTTTTGAATGTCCATTTTTGCTTCCTTTGTTGCACCCATTTTTTTGCGTCTTTTTTACACCTTTTTTGTGCCCAATTTTGCATCTTGTATTGATTCTTTTTTTTGCGCCCTTGGTTACGTCCTTGTTTGCACCCAGTTTGGCGCCCAATTTAGCATCCAATGTTGCGTATGATGTTACTCCTAATTTGTCGTCAAGTTTGGCATCCACTTTTCTATCTATTTTTATGTCTACGTTTGCATGTAAATGCCTTTCTTTGTGCCAAGTTTTGCTGACAGTTTTGCGCCTAGTCTTGTGCTTGGCTTTACATCAAATGATGCATCCAATTTTATGCCAACTTTAGCATCCAATTTTATGTCAACTTTAGTGTCCAATTTTGCGTCCAACTGAGAATCCACTTTTGCATCTACTATTGCATCTAGTTTTCGGTGTCACATCTTCTTTTGTGTCTAAGTTTGCACCTCCTGTTCCATCTTGGTTGATGTCTTTTTTTGCATCTAAGTTTGCAACCAGTGTTGCACCTAATGTTGCACCCATGTTTATGTCTAATGTTGTGTCATTTTTTACATCCAATATGGCATCTACTTTTATATCCAATGTTTCATCCCATTTTACATCCAATATTGTATCTCGTTTTAACTCTTTCTTTGTGTCAAGCGTTGCTCACAGTTTTACGTCTAGTGTTGTGCCTGGTTTTACATCAAATGATGTGCCCAATTTTATGCCAACTTTAGCCTCCAACCAAGAATCCACTTTTGCATATACTATTGCATATAGTTTTGCGCCTAATATTGATTATAGTTTTGAGCCTTTAATTGTGTCTAGTTTTTTAATCCATTTTTATGTTTACTGTGATGTCCGTTTTTGTGCCCACATTGTCTTATGTGACGTCCACTTTTATATCCACATTTGCATTTGGCGTGACGTCTACTTTCGCGTCATGTTTTTCATCCAAATTTGCAATTAGTGTTGCATATAATGTTGCATCCATTTTGTGTTTTGTTTTGTATTTGTTGTTAATTAAGAATTTAAAATTCAATTATTAATAGTGAAATATAACATTTTTTATTGTTTTTGCATCCATTTTATTAACTTCAATTAAATGTTGAAATATATCAAAATTATCAAATATCATTAAAAATTCAAAATTAAAACATAACATTTATGAAGAAGTTTACTCAAAATTCTCAACATCCACTCAAAAATAGTAATATCATCGTCTATATAATGCTAATTATTCATCAAAAGAACATTGCCAATTTCCAATATAAATAAAGAAACAAGACATTACTAATTATATCACCATCTTCTTTAATCAAATCAACTAAAACTCAAATGTTTGATCAACGTATCAAAACCTTTCATGGATATCACTAGGGTAAAGTAAAAAGAAGTCAAACATATATATGATTTAAATACCAAACTAAAAAAAAACAAGTTGTATAATATACAAAAGTCAAAATTATAAATTTATCATAGTTATATATCATCAATAATATATGTAAATATAATCCAAAATGTATAATCTTCTTTAATCAAATCAACTAAGATTCAAATGTTTGATCAACATACCAAAACCTTTCATGGATATCATTATAGTAAAGTAAAGCGAAGTCAAATGCATATGTGAATTAAATACCACTCTAACAAAAAAATTGTTGTATAATCTCTATATATAAATAGAAAGTCAAAATTATAAATGTATCATGGTTATATATCTAAATATAATGCAAAATGTATCATGTTCTTGCATAGCATGAGTCTCTAACTAGCACCACCAACATCATCATCAAGATCATGTTCATGATCATCAAAATCGTCATCTTGATTAACCTCGTCGTCATGGTCGCCATCATCATCATCACCATCATCATCTTCTTTTTCTTCTATATCCAATGTAGGCTCAACATAATTTGGATCATTATCTATAGAGTCATCAATTGTTGTGATCTCGAAAAAAAAATCAATATCAGATGTTAGTATTAATTTCATACCACAATGCTTATTTCTCAAGTATTTTTAATATTACCTCATACCAAATTAAAAATAAGTATAGTACAATTGCAATTAATGTGTGTGTACTAATATAACTAAAAAAAAAGAAGAAAAAAATAGAACTAAATGACAACTTTATTAAAACATTTGAAGCTTTATCCAAGATATTGGTAGTTCTTTGGCATTCTAGTGTATTGCCTCTCTACCGCAATAAATCATTTGAAAATCTATCCAAGATATTGTAATCCCCTTTTTATTTAATCATAAGTGAAATGGCTTCACTGATGAATTTTTAAGTCTTCTAAAAACACATCCTACATTAGATGTCAATGTGTTTATGACATCTAAAGTCAATTGAATAGCTTAATGATGATTTACATAGATATTATAAAACTACCACCACTACATGAAAAACAAAAGTGAAACATAGAGGCACTTAGACCAGATTTCATGCCAAACATATTGAAATGGACCCAACTAATGAAATTCAAATTTCTAACAATTCATTCAAAAGTTCAATACATTTCACTAAAAAGCCATCAGACTAACTAGACCTATAACATTGACATGTGTTGCTCTATAAAGACTAGACATTATAGTAGCTAAGCATGCTAGACTTACAATAGACTATCATTCATAGATATTGATAGCACACCAAATGAAGAGATCAATCCATCCCCTCGAGTTAGCCACAGTTCTAGAATGGAACATGTAAATCCCTTCAAAGAAATTTCTAGATCATGGATTTTGATGCACTTTCTAAGGCTCCCTAGGAGAGGACCACTGAGCATATTGTCAAATGGTGTCATCTTCACTGATATATTCTCTTAATTCAAATTTTTTACCTTCTCCATTGGCCAAGACATGATGAGAATTGGGAATCGATTCAACTCACCACATTCGACATGGCTTCTTCATAATTTATGTCAGTCAATGCATGTGCATTAATTGAAATTGAACATATAAAAAAAAATTGTCCATATTGAAAATGCTTAATTTAAGTAAAGATGTGAAAGATGAGTTATCAAACCAAATTCCTCTTCTCAACATTTCTAGTTGTGGCCCCTGCCAGAAATATATTGGAGGATACTAGTAGCTTGTCAAAACAGGGAGAAATGGAAGAGGGTTTAATGACTAGTGAAGACCTAAAAAACATGAAACTTGCATAAGATCTTGCAAAAGCTTGTTATGAGATATGTATGTGGCTACCATTGGCCTTGCACATAAAATAACCCATTTCCATACAAATCTTATTTTCAGCCGAGCCATCTGCGCAAATAAATTCAGCATCAAAGAAGCCTTAGTAGTTAGTACATGATATTAGAAGGTGGTAGATCCTCTTGGAACTGAGGAGAATTATCTATTTAGGTTAACATATACAAAAAAAAATACTAAAAGTGAGACCAAGGATGCAAAAGAATATTAGAGCGTCATAATGATATTCAAGATTTGCCTATAGATCTAATTTTCTGAGAAATTTTGATTTTGGTAATAGAAAATAGTGGAAAGATTAATAGGTTCTAGAATTATTTATTTCAACTGTCATGTTTGTCAAGGTCATTGATCTCTCTAGCACCTTAATAACAGCATCACCAACTTAACTTGGGTAATTAAAATATAAATGCTCTGTCTTTTTCTGGAGCTGAGGTTTAGCTTCTTGGATAATGTACAAAGAAGGATAAGTCTTGAGTTTATAACTTGAAAAAATATCTAGAAGGGTCCTTCTTCACCCTATATTTTAGGGTGGTTACAAATAAAACATAAAATATAAAATTAGGTTGACATAAAGTAAAAATAGAAAGGAGCACAAATTCACCTCACCAAATTCATATATGCATTTATGCACTTTGAGTGCCTTGATTCTGTGTTTTGTGTGCAACATCAACTTATGAACCATTTAGCTCATAACAAAAACGTGTGCATCTCTCACAATTGCCTCCAAAGATATGGCGTTTATTCATATGAAATATATTGATTGATAGCCCTGGTATCCCCATCATAACTTCGTTTGGTTCAGTCTTTTTCACTCATAAAAATACATTTACAAAATAAAGGAGATCCAAATACCATCAATTATACTTTAAGCTTTTAACTCACATTTATTATTATCCTTGAAAAAATTAAAATATAAATCCTCTTTCTTTTTATGGAAACAGAATTTCAATTAGGTTCTGAAAAAATTAAAATATAAATCCCCTATCTTCTTCTTGAAACAAAATTTCAATTAGGTAAGAACCCACAGATTTAATAAAATGTTGGTTTACCTATAGTAAGAACATAGAGAGGCTTCCAACTGTGACTAATGTTGGTTTACCTATAGTTGTTAGGTAAATTTTCCTGTGCATATTTCTGTGATATCAAGCCCACTAGGTAATTTTCCGACAAAATGCCTCAACAAAGAGTTTAACTAGAGTGCATTCTCCTTTGATATAAATTCACATGACTATGTTGCATATCAATTGGCATACAAATTTCACCTATTGGTTGTTAATTAGAGAAATTATTGTGCCCTTCCTCGCTCTCTTGGTACCATATCGGTCATAGAGGATGGGATCATATTTGTTTTGGCCATGATTGATACCCCCTTTAAATTCTAATGAAACATACTAGCATTCCATGGACATGCCTATTAATGTATGGATATCATTTACTTTCATAGGATAGGATCTTCTTATCCAAAAGGAGTTTTTGTTGACCCTACTGATTATAAATTTAATGCACATCATAATCTCAATCTCTGCCAAGTAATCATAAACAACTTCGATCTTTAACAGTTCTACATTAAGTAATTTGTCATCAACAGCATCTCATGAGTCACTTGATTCTATTCTTGAAAGATGGTCCAGTTATAATCCAACATTGTAAAGATTGAAAAGGTTGGTACCTTCTTCCTAAAGGATTTATAGGTTCCCCTATATAAACGTGTTTCATTTTATGTGTGCTAAACTTATGGCCAGGTAGGACTGGATCTTTTGTGGAACTCTGGGATGTTCTAGACAAGGAAATCCTTGGTGCGATATGGATGCAGGTAAATATCTATCCGGTCAAGGATCAGCCTATTACTAGGTCTCTAGTGATACCAAACATAAGTAAGTCTCATAAAAATTCCTACATCAACTCGCAAAAAGGTTCAAAAAATGGATTCTGAACTATAACAAACTCCGATGTATTTAATGGTATGCATTCTAAATACATTCCTAGTCTCATGTTGGGAAACATGTCTCCATCCAAGAAATCATTGTCTACTACTTTGGTAAGCTACACTTTCCCATGAAATTAACCCGTAACATTTAACCTTGGATAATAGATGTCTACTGACATGGATTCTTTTGTTTTGGGAGATGCCTTTAAAGATAAACAATTACTAACCAAATATTGACCCATTGCTTCTAAACGTCATTGATACACAAGATGGATAGTTTGTCTAGGCTTCACACTAGAAGATTTTCATGTCCCCGACCAAACCAATTGTACTTTTGGGCTAACAGGGATTCTTATTCAATGTCATATTATCAAAAATATTGCCTGGATGGCAATCTATCATGTCCCCTTTTGGAATTTGCAATGTAACTATTTCCACTTGAAAACCAATATTCTTAAATATGAACTCTAATAAAATTTGGCCCTTTGATATTAAATGTGAATTGAACTAAATTATAATTGCAATTTATAAATTTTAAATTTTTTTGTTATCCCAATACATCCTTATATCGTTAGGGGTTGTTGGTACCATAATATTCCTTGTCAAGTTTTTTAGATTCTGGTAGCACACGTGTAAAGAGAACCTATATTTTCACTGCTAAAAAATCCATGAGTGCCCCACTCAATCTAGTCAGTTATCTTTATCTCAAATATTTAAGTCTTGTAACAGCATTACCAACTTAACTGGGGTAGTTAAAATATAAATCCTGTCTTTCTCTGGAAACAGAATTTCAATTAGGTTCTGAAAAAATTAAAATTAAAATCCCCAATCTTCTTGAAACAAAATTTCAATTAGGTAAGAAACCTCAGACTAGATTTCACGCCAAACATATTGAAATGGACCTCAATCTAGCCACAGTTCTAGAATGGAACATGTAAATCCCTTAAAATAAATTTTCGGATCTTGTATTTTGATGCACTTTCTAAGGCTCCCTAGGAGAGGACCATTGAGCATATTGTCAAATGGCATCATCGTCACTGATATATTCTATTAATTCAATTGTTCTTACCTTTTCCATTGGCCAAGACGTGATGACTATTGGGAATCGATTCAACTCACCACATTCAACATGGCTTCTTCATAATTTATGTCAGTCAATTTCAGTTAGGTAAGAACCCACATATTTAATAAAATGTTGGTTTACCTATAGTAAGAACCCAGAGAGGCTTCCAACTATTACTAATGTTGGTTTACCTATAGTCGTTAGGCGAATTTTCCTATGCATATTTGCGTGATATCAATCCCACTAGGTAACTTTCCCACAAAATTGAGATCATGTCTCAAAAAGAGCGACACTACATAGTTCACAGGTTAGCTGATTGAAATCATGGCTCAGCAAGAGGGACACTAATAGTCCACGGGTTGACTACAAGAAGTCACGACCCAGTATAGTTCATAGTTCAATAGAGAAGGAAACAACCCTTAAACTCATATTTGATAACCCAAGGAAGAAGAAATGAAACCCTAGTAGCATATTCCTTGACCCCAAACATAAATATCAGAGTTGAGGTTTATCTTCTTGGATTATGTACAAAGAAGGATAAGTCTTGATTTTATGACTTGAAAAAATATCTATGAAGGTCCTTCTTCAACCCTAGCTTTTAGGGTCGTTACAAATAAAACATAAAATATAAAAGTAGGTTGACATAAAGTAAAAAGAGAAAGGACCATAAGTCAACCAAAGGGGTCACTAACACCCCCATTGTGCGTCACACACAGATGCAACTGCTAATTCACAATGGTAGATGCTTTTTGATCCAGAGTAGAGGCACATATATGTAAATCTTGGATGCACACAGGAACAACATCCATACCCCAAGTTGAATGCTTGTTTAATAAAAAACAAGTGCACAATCCATTCTCCATCTGGATAGAAATTGAAGTGTAGGTTGAAACAGTGGAGGTAAGCATAGTCAATTGGATTCCTAATTTCTAATAGAAGGTCTTCATTAAAATGGATGTAAAAAACTGAATTTTGATTTGGTAAAAATGAGAACAAGCTACATATATAAAATAAGCATAACCAATATAGAAAATGAGCCTAATCAAAACATGCCATTTTCACTTTCACAATGAACCCAAAATTGTCTTCTATTCTCTGATATTTGCATAGATTTTTAACTTTTAGGGATGTTACAGTGCCCAAAACTGATTATCTAACAAAAACTCATTATATTAGCATACATACCTCAGTCTCCATCCACAAAAAAAAATCAATCCATTTCTTTTGATGCATCACTTCTTTCTCTAGGTTATTTGAACGTCTTCCATATTTTTGTTCCTGCCAATTTGTACATATGGAGAAATCAGATAAGACTAAAATTGTGTTACTACAACTTCTATAAGAAGAAATATCATAGATTTAATATACTTCCAAAAGTTGTTATCAGTGCTTTTAAACCTTTTTGGCCACTACGATGAGTGGCCTTTGCCTTTGCTACCCTCGCCTTGGTGGCTTCGTCCTTATAAATAAACCAATTGAATTCAATTTCACAAAATAAAATTATAACTGTTGAATATGTATTAATACAATTGAAATATCATATTGAACGAAAAATTCAATACCCAAGTGATCTCCTCGCCGACCTTTCTTTGTGCTTCCAACTTCTCATGGGATTTTACCAATTCCTTCCATACCTTGATAGGTATGTCAAATGGCCTTTGTTTAAGCCTTTGATCCTAAGGAATTTTTTTTTATTTCTCTGGTTTGGTTGCAATGAAACCATTTACATTTTTTAGTCATTTGCGATTTTACCTTCGTCACTAACCAACCGGCCCCAAATTTACTCTCCATGTCCTGTATCACCATCTTTTTCAAGTGAACTGGAATTTTAGAGAAGGTGATATGAAGATGGTCTCTAAATATATGAAGGGAAGAATCCCTTAGCCTATTCATGATGGTTTTTCCTACATCTTTTCTTTGTATCTCCCCTAAAACAGGGTCATACTCTATTTTAGTACCTAAATTACTGACACATGATACATGAGTCGAGACTGAACAAGAATTTGAGGTGCTAGGTATTGCTAGGACATTAGAAAATGCATCAACACACTGTTCTTCATTATTGGCTACTACTATTGATGATCTTTTCTTGGATCTTTTACTCGACCCTTGACTGGATGGGGAATTTATTGATTCATGTAAAACTTGTTGATTAGATGGATCAAGTTGATGAATTTGAGATGATTTTGTTCTCAGGAAAGTGATTAAGGATTCAGGATCTAAATATTGGAGTTTTTATAGCACTTCTGTCTCAATCACATCTTATAGCAAAGCCTCTATTACTGGATTCTCGCCTTGTCCAAAAACAATTACAGAGATGCAATAACACACACTTAGATCGATACATATTTGAAACAAAATGTGTAAAAATCAAGGTCCTAATTGCCTCCAATATCCCAATAACATCTACAACAAATAACTACACATCAACAAAATCCTCCCCTATAATGGGATCCTCATCATTAGTAGCCCCATATGCATCCTCATCTAGCTGCTACTTGAATCCTCAAGGGAAATCAATGCTAGTGCTTGGTGCTACTAGGTGATCTAAACCCATCCACCTGATCTTTTATCAAGTCAACAACCTCCATGCATAGACCAACGTATAGACCAACGTAAATGAACCATAGCCTTGGTCTTGGAAACAAGCGCCCTTGCTAGATGGGTACAAACAACAAACCACTTTTAAGAAATTTTGGGCATGTTCCAATAGAGAATAATTAAAAACCTTGGCAAAGAAGACCTATCAAATGCTCTATACAAGGGAGAGAGAGGTTGGCCAGGGTAGATAGCTTCAGACTTTAACTAACTGCGCGTCAATATGAAATTAACTCCTGGAAAATATGCTAGTAGACTCTAGATCTCAAAGACAAACTTCTGGAAAACTCTAAAACTCCAGCCTAAGGAAACTGAGTAACAAATTTTAATGCAGTTCCAGTAAAAGGTTAATTGCACAAATGCATTTAGCTACATTCAAAATCATAAAACCACCAGTAATTTAGCCACTGAAAAATGGTTGCATGCTGCTGAGCAATGGATGCTACATTATTTAAAAAACCCTTCATAATTATCATATTACATAGGTAAAGGATGAAGCATTAATTGCTTGAAGGTAGACACAATGGAAAAACAAAGTGAACCAAAGTATTTCTAAATGATTCATGAATCACATCTTAGAATATTAAACAAAAATGTAAAAATCTAATTTAGAGCCCGCGTTTTCCTCATACAATGCACTATGAATTGAATAATCATGTATAAAGCGAAATTGTTTACCTTTCACCAAAAAGGTGCCAAAAGTTATAGATCTGTACAAGATCATAAACTTTTGGTCCAATAACATATTAAAAATATTTGTTTCGTTTACCTTTTAACTTTGATTCCACATAAAACTTAGCTTTTAAACCATGAAACACTAAAATATCAATATAATTTACATATATCAAACACTTAGCTTTGATACCATGAAGCACTGCAATATCGATACAAAGTAAATATACTCAAGAAGCATTCTACACAAAACAAGCGGCACCTTACATAACTATAACTAGAAAAAGTAGCACTTTTGTTCTCATTCTCATACCCATGATTAACAATCTGCCATCTCTGCAGCCCACATGTTACATGAGTACAAGAGAGAATCTAATGTCAGGAGGGACAAGTTATTTGTAGGACAAGAGCAGAGAATCAGAAGTACATAATCTAGTCAATTTACATTACCTAACCGAGCCTTCCCTAAAGCTGATTTGCTTTGCTTGAAGGAAGACATTTCGAAAGTACTTTTAGTCTTAAGCTATAGTGTCAAGTCTACAGCCCACGTGATCACAAGAGTATCAAATTTTGATGAGTTTCAAAGACCTTGGATGTGATCGGCATAGTACCAGACTCCCAAGGCTTTTTGTTGTTTGTCAGGTTATATAATATAAGAAATAGATTAGTAATAAAGAATTGACTCATCGTCCAAGATTACAAACTTAGGCAAGCAAATCTAACTATGGGAAGACTCCCTAATGATTGGCTAGTAGCTAACAAATGTTGAGAAGCAAAGGAAATGGAAAGAAGGATAAAGTGATAGCCTACATGGCTGAAGGGGACAAAACAGAAAGCAATAACCCAAACTATCAGTTAACAAAAGAGATTTATGGCAGCACAATGAATTTGCACATTTGCTTTTTGTTGGCCTGAGTATGCTTGGCCATGTATAGACAAAAGTTAATGAACCATAGCCTTGGTCTTGGAAACAAGGGCCCCTACTATGCGCGTGGGCATAGTTCTGCCAGCATGTCGATGAGGTCTCCTCGGTAAAGGCCGCATTCTGCGTAGAGATATATGTGCCTACTGGCAGAACACATTTCATAAACTAAAATGTCAGCGTCAGCAACATCCCTCACGTCCACATTTTCATGTGTTAAGTTCGCATATGTCTTCGCTGACCCTGCTTATCACTCAGCAAGAGTGGTAGCCCCATCGGCTTGGCGTCTGCGACTCAATATCAGTTCTATTCAAAGTTTAGAATGTGTTGGTTTTACATTAACCAGCTCAAAGAAGAAAAAAGATGCATGAGTTCTAGTTCTAGAACGACTTTCGTAACCTTTTGATCATGCTCCGTCAAAGGAAATTTCACCATGTCTACTAGATCAGAGAAAGCACACACAAGTGGAAATCTGGTGAATTTACTTGAGCAACCCCATGGAGCTGGAGCTCCTCCGGTCCCTCATTTTTTACTCCTCCATGACGTTATCATAAATTGAGTTAAGTAGGACATCCTAGGCGAAATTCTTCTTTCTGTGAGGCGATTTGTAGTTTTCTTATCAATTTGCAAAGCTTAGCACACCATGAATACACTTTCTACGAGGTGATTTGCATTTTTCTCATCAATTATGTGTAGTTACATCAATTTCAATTTAATCTAGGTAGATTACATAGATTAAATAAAATCCACCATAGTTTGCTCATTCAACATGGTTTCAGGAGTAACAACATAGGTTAGAAAGCATAAGAAGCAATAGTGTCGTTCTCCATATAAGAAGCGTAAAAGTAGCAACCAGTGCAACTTGCAAAGCAAGTGGCTTAGGAGCGTGAAGAGTTCTCAGTGGCATGAACCTTCAACAAACTCAAACCCAAAATCTCATTTAGTGAAAATCAAAGCGTTTAAAACGTGCAAAATATCCAGTGTTTCATGTCAAAACCAAGCATATTAAGATAACCAAAGCAACAAAGAATGTAATTAGTCTTTTGATTTCTTGAGATCAACAAAAGCTAGAAAATTTCTTAAAGCTTTCCTTCCCATTACCTTCATAAAGACTCACCAATCACCAGCCATTTAATTCTTAGCAATCACACAACCTAAATAATGCCATGATACAAACTTAAGAATTGATACAAACATAAAAAATGTACAAAAATAACCACAAACATTGAAATCCCTTCCTAAATAAACATAACCAAGAAAACACACAACCAGGAAAACAAATTAAGAAGACTAAAGATATGAGTAATAGGGAAAATAACTTGAAAGAAACATAATACAAATGCATAACGTTGAAAATTATTACTGTGGGAAGGTTTTGAGCCTGAGAATTATAAGAGGGAAGCACCATATCCTTCTCAAACCCTAGATCATCCATCTGCTTGACCAATTCAGTGCTGCTAGTCTGCGGCTGTGGTGGCGATGAAGAGAAAGAGGTGGGGTTGGGATGTAGAAGATCATAGAAAGGCTCATTTTCAGATCCTGTAATGTGGCTTTCCATGATTTATTTATATGATTCAAAGGCCCAACGTTCGATCCCCACGAAAGTGGGCGTAAGGAACACACGAATGACAAGCTCAAGAGCCGAGAAGAATGAAGTGTGTGAAATCCCCGTGGAAGTGGGCGTAAGGAACACACAGATGACGAGTTCAAGAGCCAGGAAGAATGAAGTGTGTGAATATCATGATTGGCGGGTTTGGTATTTGGATCGATGATCTCCGTCTGCATTCTTTCTGGAAGCTCCAAATTGATGATGATGGGACATGTGCCACTGTGCACTTAACCTGATCAATGATACAGATTATCTGAATCGTCGGACAAAAACATCGATGAAAAAAAAAAAAAAAAACATTAACTTTGGGGAGTAGACTCCCACTTGTTGAAACTCCTTACGGTGTAAGAATCCTTGGGGCTACTAGTTGTGAGATATAACATACATATAATTAATGTTTATATAATAAGTTGACCTCTCTTGACATAAGTAAACTTCCCTTTTAAGTTTTTGGGTTTGTATTGTGCAAGTCATGTTATGACAGAATCACAAATGCTTCAACTAGGATTTCTCTGCTAACAGGTCTCACAATTGATCTTATAGGTCTATCCTTTAATCTTTTGCTGCTTTAAAATCTACCAAATCTCATCACTGCATATTAAACCTTTTATACCAGAAAGGTATTTCAACTATGAAATCTGATCCTATATCCCATAGAAAAAATACAACCACCTTGTTCAGAGTGATACACAGAAGTGCAAGCCAACATCAGTTCTTGACAGTGAAAGATGCCCACAGATTGTTGATATTAGGATATTTTTTCCATGCCTTTTAGTTAAATTGTTGCCATCCTAAGATGGAGGGTCTTTTACAATAATCTATTTTAGGTGATTCTATTAAAACATGTGCATACTCTTAAGAAGTAATTATCCCCATTTGAGCAAAGTCATCTCCTCTGCACTTGCATGCTCCTATAAAATAGGATTTGCAGTATTAGGATTGGGAAATGAACTTTATGTGATTGGTGGGGTCATTGGACCAGGTCGACAAAATCTTGATATACAACATCTTTTTGATGTCTATATTTTAAGCGTTAAAATGAATGACCAATATGGCGTCTAGCAACACCTATGACATGCTGCCAAGGCACTATAGTTGGCTGTACTGTACTAAGAATTTAGTTTGTGGCAATTGAATGTTGCCTTAAATTTGTGAGTATTTCCAAGATATTGAATTTAATTCCACTGTCCAAGCTACTAATTCTATTGATACAATACAAGTGGTGCAATTATTTTTTAATATCTTTTCCACTCAGCATGCAAATAACAGGCATGCAACAAAATGTAGCAAAACACAACTAAATTGGATTCAGATAGGAAACTCAATCAAGTCTAATTGAACTTGCAAATTATATAATTATTGTATGTAACTCTGATTTGTTGTATGTAATTATTCATTATTCACACCTTGCATTTCTTTAGGTATTATTAAAATATTTTGGAAAGGCTAAAGATGTCATCCTTCTAGCTAAGTAGACTTCTGTGTTTCCTAAACTTGCTTAAAATTGCAGTAGCAAGCCATTTGATTCGTCACCTTTTTTTTATTGTGGCCTGGTATAATTAGAGTGTCTGGAATCCAACTAAACACATCATTCATGTCTTGCATGAAAATCCAGAGGCCCAACAATTGGCCATATAAAAGTTGCATATAATGTTTCCCTAGATATTGATATATGGAAGATCTTGGAATGCTATATCTAACTGTCTTCGTATCTAGCCATGTAGACGTCTAGCTTTGTGGCATGCACAATGCTTATTTCAGGTAAGTGTAATTTATACTTGGAAGCTGAAGTCATAGGTTTTTTCATAGAATTAGGTAAGGATGATGTGACTCTGAAGTGGATAACTTTTTATCTCAACCTAGGAAGAATATAATCTTTGCCAGATTTTGGAGTGGCATCGTGTCAAGTGATTTTCAAGGATATAATTGTCCTATTAAACTGGAGTTCCCTGCCAACCTTCTGCAATCTAATGATGATCTTTTCAAATAGTGAATGTCTTTAGGAAGTTCGTAAAGAAATTCACTATTTGACATTCACAGAGCATAGTTGGTGGGTTTTACATTCTTTATAACCATATTTGTGGACTCAGGGAGGAAGGCTAGATGGGGTTTTCTCTACCTCTGAATAGTTCAATGGTTTTCATTGATGCTGACTTGTCAATATGCAAACCACAACATTTAATTTCTCTTTATCATTTATTTCACATTTAATTATTTGTAACTTGTTACAATAAGCTCAACACAAAACAAATTATCCTTTTGAGGTTGTAGGTACCCGTTATGATTAGGAGTTTGGTCTGATCAAATGGCAGCCTGCAGGAACTATCTTGACATTCTGAGAGCATAGTTTGTGGGTTTTACATTTTTTATAACCATATTTGTGGACTCGGGGAGGAAGGCTAGAAGCGGTTTTCTCTACCTCTCAATATTTCAATGGTTTTCATGGATGTTGACTTGGCAGTATGCAAACCCCAATATGACTACTAGACGACTAATGTAAAGAAAAAACAGAAAAGGAGGTGAGTTCAATCCTTGAATAGAACAATTCTTATGAAGGAAAAAACAAATATAAAAAGCACAAGTAACATGCTGGTATAAAAAAAAAAACAAATACCTGTTCTGCTTTAAAAAAACCAAATACCAAATCAACAAATAAATAAAGAAAATACATGTTCTGCTCCATATGTGCTTCCTCCTCCACTTCCCATTGCTGCAAAGAAAAAGTAACAGCTTGGTGCGGTGCTTTTGCTTAATCTTCTCAACCTCCAATGGCACTTTTCAACCTGCAAGGGTGAAATATGCATTCAACCTGAAAGAACCCGTCCTTTTTAAGTTTCCTCCTTCCACACTGGTTGCCACTATGTCCACCTGCATGATACCCATGGATTTGAGTCTAGGATTGCACCTAGGAATGCACAGAGCCCTTCCTGCGATTTGGCATTGATCTAGGGTGCTTTCCTGGGTGCCACTATGTCAACCTGCTTTCTACCCAGGGATTTGAGTCCAAGATTGTGCCCAGGAATGTGCCTAGCCTTTCTTCCTATTTGACATTGATTTGGGGCACTTTTCTGGGTGCCAATTAAACCTGGGATAGTGCCAACCTTAGGAAAGCATGTAAATATATCCCAAGATTTGGCTAAGCCATCATCTTTTGGTAGAGGCAGTTTACAGCTCTATTCACTGGTTCATCAAATCGTTGTTGATTGAGGGGGTTGCAGGTAGCATTGTCCTTCCCTCCACCTATGGAACCAATGAAACTCCTGAGAATTGTAGTAATCTTCTGTATGGGGTTTAGGGGAAGGTAGGAACAGTAGTTTCTGAGTGGGGTTTACTTGAATATAGGAACGGTAGCTTCTGCTCGGGGTTTAGTGGCAGGTAGGTACCCTTAACTTCAATGTAAATCTCTCAATTTCAAAATTTCCAGTTACATGTTTCATCTCTCAAAGGGGTTAGAAGGATTTGTTTCTCTCTTTCCTCGTGCTACCCCTTGGTTGGATAACACCTAGTATGATCCCTGACTATTGTTTGGTAAAAGTAAAACCCTCGTTTTGGCCAGCATGAACCCGTATCCATTTGAAAAGAAGGATTTTATGCTGCCATTTCTTTACAGAGAGACCAGTGGCTTCGATTCTCATGCCCATTGGACAGATTTGCTATTGCTAGTGGTTCTGAATTTCGATCTATAAATGAATTTCTTCATCTGCCTTTACGTGTGAGAATTTTCAAATATCTGCTTCACACAATACATAAAATGGATGGAAAGAGCTAAGCACCTTGTTAAATAGCTTCATATTTTTGGCTTCTTCGACTATGCTTCGCCATTCACTGTGTTGTGATGATTCATTTAATCATTCTGTATTACAGTTGTGTTGTTCTTTTCATCCCCTTCCCCTGGTGAGGGTAACCACACTAATTGTTTTATTGCTTCATATTTCTCTCTCCAGTAGTACCTCATAGGTTGGTTCCCCATGTTGCCTCTCACCCCCACACACTACAGAGCAAGTATCACTGCATTTTGAAGCATTTTTACCCTCAGGACATTACTATTCAACTAATTACCAAACTCAAATGCATGTAAGTCATAGTATTTATCTCAAACCATAAACATTTAACTTAAATGGAGCCAGAACAACACCATTTTATCTTTTATTAGTTAGCATACACATTTTTTATTCACTTCTATAACCAAAGTCTTCAATTTTTTTCATTATTCCATGTAATTATAAGTTTTTTCATTGTTTTAAAAAGTTGTTTTTTATGATAGTTTATTTGGCAGTATACAAGTTTGTTCTATAAATACACATCAAGTACACAATAGCACAACTATTAGCCAACAACTTTGGGTTTTTGGGACATCTTGAAGCTCTAGTATTAGACTGACTATATCTTGTTTTTTTAGTAACATTCTCTATAACATGGTCGCAACTATATTTCAATATAAGAAAGATATTATATTCTATTAGAAAAATACATATTCTTTTTCTAGGGTACTTTAATGCTAGAACACAAGGTAAGTAAGTTGTAATCCTAAGAAACATATAAAACTCTAATATTTTTTTTGTTATAAGACCATTTCATTAAATTTGGATTCACTTTAGTCTAAGCCTCTTCGAAGATAGGTCAAACCAATTTTTCCAAAGTGTCATATTGGGGTTTCCAAAGTGAAAAATATAATTCCAAATGTGCCAATATCATACTGAAAAATAGAAAAATGGATTTAGAAGTGATAAACCCCATGAAAAAGATCCCCATACTACCTCTCGATTGCTTCAATCCATACTACTATTGCTCCTTTAACAATTCTCCATTGTTTGTCAATAAACTAATGATTGAAATTCCTCTTAGTTTATTTTTATTTCAAGCAAACATTCAAATCCCTCTAATTTGCTCCTCATTGTATGATATATTTCAATATTATTACCATTTAATAAAATTTGTTATCATTATTGTTTATTACAGGAGCCAGAGGAGGCCATGGACACAAATCAAGACATTTCTGAGCAGGAAAGAAGACCTCATACTATTAAAGCACACCGCATGCAAAAGTGGGTGGAAGAGGATATGAAAATAGAGTCTATAGATACAATAGAAACTGACCATAATGAATGAGGGGTTAGTCATGATGATAATACATGGGATGAATACTTACAATTGTTGTTTTTAGTTGTTCAATATCAATTCAATTAGATAATTGTACACTACAATAACATTATATAGTCTATGATCCAATCTTGGAAAAAATTAATGCATGTGTTTCTTATTTTAGGTTGACAATGCAATCAAATCAAATGAGGAGTTGATGCATTATGTTATTCCAATACAATGATCTATCCTTAGACATGGGACTCCTACTATTAAATCACACAGAAAACAATGGGTGGAAGAAGATATGACAATGGAATCTGCAGATCCAACAACAAATGAGCACAATGAACAAGACATTAATCATGACAATACTACATGGAATTAATACTTTGAGATGATTGTTGATTGTGGATGTTCTACATGTTGTGGAAAGAAAAAATTCAAACGTGAAATTTTACAAAGAAGTTACATAAATGGTTACAATATTTTAACGAATAATTGTTATGATCTAATATTAAATCATGGTTGCATTTAATTATAGGTTTATGTTGATGATACGGCTACTAATGGTCAAGGTCCAACTAGGTTGTTAAGAATTCAACTTGATGATCCAATTCATCCTTTAAACTATACTAGGAGAAGAAGAGAAGCATTGAAGAGAGAACTACCACCTGCAAAATTCGAAGAATTAATGAATTTAGCAAGAATTGATGCCATGCCTCATGATGTTCATAGTGAACATGATGATGAAAATGAAATGCACGAAGAAGGATTGAATGAAATGCTCACAAGTTTCCTTGGGGATGGAAACAGTGATGAGGGTGATGATCCTATTCATAACACTAATGATGATATAGAGGGAAAATTCCACCATAAAAAAATTGACGATATTAACATTCATGAATCAATCAAGCAAGCAGTAAAGACAGTCGTGTTCAAGTCGGGTGGAAGTATAACATCAAATCTTTCATGCACATTAATATTATTGGAAATAAAGTCATTATTTTCTTGGTCAGATAAGAGCTTCACTACTTTGCTAAAGGACGTTGAATTATATTTATAGATTTGCATTGTTAATTGGTTTACACAATTAGTAGATAAGTATTAAATTCAATTGAATTTATTTAAGTGGACTTAAAATGGATATATGTTATATAAACAATGATATTAAATGACATTTCTAACATGTTTCTCTAAAAAAAATATTACAGGGCACTAAAGGATAAAATATTCCCCAAAGATAATGTGTTGCCATCAACTTGTAGAGAAGCACGTCAATTTTTGTTTGAGTTGGGGGTAGAATATAAGCAAATTCATGCATGTCAAAATGATTTCATATTATATAGAGGTGAATATCAAAATAAACAAGAATGTCCTATATGCAAAAAGAAGAGATATCATACAGATGTAATTGTTCCAAATAAGGTTTTACGCCACATGCCAATTATACCTAGAATTCAACGAATGTTTCTTTGCAAGTCACTTGCACAATTGATGGATTGGCATGCAAAGAATAGGAGTAAATATGGATTCATGCGAATTCCAACAGACTGTAAAGCAATGAAACAAATAGAGGAAAAATGGCCAGGAAAATTCAAAGATGAACCCCGTAGAATTAGATTTGGGCTTGCTATAGATGGAGTGTTCCCATTCTCTTCCATGAATGCAACTCATACTATCTAGCCATTCGGATTGATAGTATACAATATTCCCCCATGGATGAGTGTTAGAAAGGAGCACCTTATGCTAACTCTCATTGTTCTAGGAAAACATCAAGTAAAAAAATGGATGTTTATATTGCGCCTTTTATTGATGAGATGCAATTGTTATGGAAAGGCATAAGAATGTATGACATATCACATCCTCTATCAAATAGTTTCTTCATGTTCTATGGAATACTATGTTGGAAAATTCATGATTTCCCAGGACTTGGTGTTTGTTTAGATAAGAAAAATAATTTTCATATTTGCGCATCATAATCTATTTTCAATTCAACTTGCATATAACTATTACATTATTATAATTTTGCTATAAAAATTAGTTATTGGATTGCAGGGATAAAAAAAAAGGTTATTTTGCATGTCCAAGATGCGCCGAACAATTTGAGGGGCGATATTCTAAAGATATATGCAAAGTTATTTAAGCAAACAATAGGGTTTTTCTACCACCGGATCATAAGTTTAGAAATTGCCTAAAGAATCAATTTGATGGAAAAATTGAAAATAGACCTCCTCCCAAGGTTATGATTCCTACTGATTGGCTTAAAAAGTATGAAGATGCTAAATTGAAATCTTGGAATGATTTTTTTCTTCATGATCATTCAATTGAGGAACCAGAACAAGTTATGGTTGAAATGCCAAAAGGAATGAATAGAAAATCCATATTTTATGATCTCCCTTACTGGAAGGATCTCTTAATATCTCATTTACTAGATCCTATGCATATTTTCAAAAATGTCCCTGATTCTATTTTTAGACATATAGCAGGCAAATATAAAGACACCTTATCATCAAGGAGATATATTTCTCTTTAACGTAGTAAATTTGATAGAAAACATTTGTGGCCAAATCAAGAAGATGAATCATATGCAGAAGCACCATGGATTCTAAAAAATAAAGAAGTGGATCAACTAAAAAGTGTGATACATTCAATAAGAACACCCACTGGATATGGCTCGTCATTGAATAAAGATTTTACAGTAGATGGACATGTCACAGGATTTAAAACACATGATTACCATACTTTTATGAATGTATTTGAATCAATCAATTATTATTGTTATTACTTACTTAATTTTTTATAATTATGATAAATCGATATTAATGAACTCTGGTAAATGGGTTTGATAGCATATCATGGCATTGGCAATTAGAGGGGATTCATGTCTTACAACTGACTTAAGGAATGCCATAAGTTGACTATCATCATTTTTAAGGTATATTGTGGGTTGATATTTACAAGGTTTATGGTATGAAATGTTACTATGTATGATGCAATGATATATTATATTTCATTTTAAATGTCATAAATGTTCATACTAATTTTGTGTCATTTATTAGGTGGTTGACCTCTAAAGAGATCCATGTGTGTGAAGTGCCAAAATGGAAGAAGGAAATTGTTGAAATTGTGTGTGTATTTGAGAAGGAGTTCCCTACAAGTTTCATGGACCTACAAGTACATTTACTTATACACCTATTCGATGACATTAAAATAGTAGCCATTGTTTCAATGAGATGGATGTTTTTCTTTGAGAGGTACATGAAAACCTTAAAAATATATGTCCGACAAAAGGCATGTCCAAAGGGTTGCATGGCTTAAGGGTATGTATTGAATGAAGCATTTTTCTTCCTATGTGAATTCCTTGGTAAAGAGTTTGTAGATGGTCCACAATTTTGGGATGAAGAGCATGCACCAAATATTATAGATGGAGAAAAACCTCAAAGTAATGGTGTTCAACAAGAAATTGGTAAGTACAATCATCATTATTGTGATTATGTTTAGAATCATTTACTATATAGTTTTGTGTTTATCAAAATAAAATAATAACATTTACATTTTGAATTATACGTGTTGATTTTTAATAGGTGTCGATGAAATTTCCATGCTTGACACGTTTGTTCTATACCAGATGGACTACATGAATAAATGGATTGATTTGTACGATATAAAAAAGGAAGAAGTGTTAGAAGCAAGGAGACAGTTTAAGAGATTGAACCAAAGGAATATCCCACTTCCCACATATCTTTCTAGTGAATGGGGAAAAGATTGCACTCTACAATGGATTGCTGAACAAATTCAAAACCGAATGGATGAGGAAGGTATAGATGCAAACATAACAAAAGATGAGATCAACATTTCTAGAGGATGTGAAAAAAAGGTAAAGCATGAAATTATTCAAGAATGTTGCTTGAAATTCTTAAAAAATGTTGTTTGAATATATTCATCAAACTATTAATTATTTAATTATGAATAATCGTATTTATTTACACTAAAAAAAATGGCCTTTCACAGGTGATAAAGTGTCCCGCAATGTGGGCATATGGTCTTCATTATCGTGTAGAAAGAGTAGATGTAAAGAGACAAACATTTGATTGTGGGGTTATGGTTGATTTCAAGCAATCAAGTTGAGCAAGTTCAAAAGATAAAAACATTGTTGAAGGGAATCTGCAATATGTTGGAAAAATACAAGAAATTATTGAGTTGGATTACCACTCTTTCAAATGTTACATTTTTAAATGTAAATCGTATGAAGCATTTGAGAGGACAATAAGACATGATACCCATAGTGGATTGTTTTCTGCCTCAAAGTACCTACTACAGGATAAGGCACCTTATGTTCTACCAATTCATTGTGAGCAGGTATTTTTTCCCTAAAACATAATATAAATATAAGAAGCATTGGTCGTCAATATTTTGATAATTCATTGCCTATTGGGAATATATATGTGTTTAATGATAACAATAAAAATGTAGTAACATATGTCTAATATACGGATCTCTTTCATGTCCAGGTATTTTTCTATGAAGATATTTTGGACCCAAAATGGATATTTTTCATTCAATATGATCCAAGATTAAGACATGTTTTCAAATATGCTTCAATCGATACTGAGAAAACCAATGATGGCCTACCAAATATAGTTGATGGAGAACAAATTGGCATCCATGATGATGTTCAAGTTGAAGAAGATCTAGTAGAAGAATGTGAAGATGATAATGATGACAATATTCCTTTAGCAATATGGAGAAGTAGATTCATAGGTGCATCTTCAAAAGATGCTATAATGGAGGAAGATGATATTATGGAGGAATATAATATGGACGATATTTAAAGCAATGATGAAAATAGATCTGGTGACATTCATGTAACCGATCTGGAAACAAATTTTATTGATACAGAATATGATGAAATTGAAGATGAGGATGATTACAATACCACTTTAGCTGGATGGTCTAGCAAGAATAATATTAGGTACTTGCAAGAACATATGAACATTGACAAGGAAACATTGGAAGACCTAGATGTAGATTATAATTTGAATGAAGACTTCTAAATTTACAGTCGGATATGTAATTCATATTTAAATAATAATGGTTTTTATGTCCCATTTTAAAATGCTTCGTTATTATTTGGATGCAATAGTCATTCAATTACTGTGTTTAGAACTCATAATCTAAATTAATGTGTTGGTTCTTGTCTCTATACTTGTTACCTAGTGCAATGTCCTTAAAAGTTTTATAAGTTATTATGACTTGGTAGCCAAAAATAACAATAATTAGTTGGATAATAGGTATTGTGGTTAGTTTCATCTATTGGTTGATAATGGCTAGAAGTGATATGAAGTTATTCATCGAGAATTAAAAAAGGTTATGTATTTATATTGTAGAAGTTGTCATATGCATGTACATACAAATATAACTTGTGCAGTTGAAGGAATTGGTTAACACAGATGTACGTAAACTACACTATAGCAAAAACCTTTGATTAGTTTATGTATAAGCTCACCTTTAAAACAAATATGATTCACTTAAACATATATATAATCCATGTAGTATTCATATAGATGTTCAAATGGGATTTCAATTAGATTATGTGATTCACAACTACCCTCCAAATCAAAATACTTTTGATTAACTATAATAGGAAATGAAAAGTAAGATGCCAAATCAAGGAAACCTCATATTTTGATTTTGTTGTCGGCTTTATTCATCAAATCATATTTTTTCCACTTTAACAACATCTTTATATATTGTGCCTATTTTTTCACCTAAACATGAATGTAGCACAAGTAGAATTTAAATGTAATTTATTTTGGATGTTAAAGTGGATGCAATTTGTGTCCATTTTAGCATCATCATGATATAGACCACCTAGTTGTCTACCTATACAACCTAGCATAAGGAGAATATAAATGTAATTGATTTGGGGTGCTAAAGTGGGCACAATAAATGTAATTGATTTGATGATAATTACATTTACACTTATGTGATTATAAGATAATGATGATGACAATGATGTTGTTGATGATGACAATGATAATGATGATGATGACGATGAGATGAATGGTGATGAAAATGATGATGAAGTTGACAATGATGTGATTATATGGTGATGATGATGATGATATTAATGATGAAAATGAAAATTGTGATGACAATGAGAATGACATGAGAAATGATGACCATGATGATGATGATGATGATCCTTATAGAAAGTGTTGGTAGAGGTAAATAAACCCAGTTTAACTACAAGCTCCAAGATTAAAATGTGCTAAATCATAGTTATAATTTATGCATGCTTAATATTGTAATTGTATCCCACTTGTTATGCATGCTTTAAATGGTAAACATATCCCATATGCTTTAAATGATGACGATGATGAACTAGATGTCAATGGCAGTGATGATGTTTTTGATGATGACAATGATGGAAATGATGATGATGATGATCATCGTCATCATCTTTGTCATTGTCACCATGATTATCACAATAGTCATCATCATCGGCATAATCATCATTCGTGTCATCATCATCACCATTGTCCTTGACACCATCATCATTACCATTTTCCTTGACATCATCATCATCATGATTATTGTCATTTTCATCAGTTATTTATCATTACCTTTGGCATAAGAAATAACATCTACCCAAAATATGTGATTAGTGGAAAATGATCACGGATGACACATACAATTTGTACATGACAAATGACAACCTATTTTTTAAGATGATCAACATCATCATTCCCATTGTATTCATCACCATTCTCATTGTCATCATCACCATCATCATCATTCATTTCATTTCCATCATAATCATTGCCAATGTCATCATTGTCATTATCCTCATCATCAGCATTGACATCATTCTCCTCATTATCAACAACATTATCATCATCATTGTAGCCATCCTCAATATCATAATCACTATCCTCATTTTTATCTTCAACATCTGGGTGTAAAATTGGATGCAAAAGTGGATGCAAAAAATCATCTAAACATGGATGCAACAAAAGTAGGTGCAAAAGTGGGTGCATAATGGGGTGCACCAAAAATGGATGCAAAAGGTGATGCAAAAGTGGATACAAAAAATGATGCAAATGTGGAAGCAAAACATGATGAAAAAAGTGGTGCAAAAGTGGATATAACCATGGATGTAAAATTGGATACAAAATTGGATGCGAAAGTGGATGCACCAAAAGTAGATGCAAAACAAGATGCAAAAGTAGTTGTAACACCCAATGCAAAACCCGATGCAAAAGTGGATGCAAAAATGGATGCATAAAGGGGTGCAATAACTAATGTAAATTTGGATACAAAAAAAGATGCAAACCTGGATGCAAAAGTTGAATAAAAAGTGGGTGTAAACGTAGGTGCAAAAATGGGTGTGAATTGGGATGCGATAGAAGTGGATGCAATAGTAGATGCAAAAAAAGATGTAAACATGGATGCAAAATGGGATGCAAAAAGGGACGAAAATGTGGGTGCAAAAGGGGATCAAAAAGTGGATGCAAAAGCGGATGCAAAAGCAAATGCAAAAATCGTTGAAACAAAATGAGATGCAAAACTAGACTCAAAACACGATGTAAACTTTGATGCCAAACTTGGCGCATGAAGGGATGCAAAAAAAGAAGCAGAAGTGGATGCAAAAGTGGATGAAAACAAGGGCGTAAAATTTGAGGCAAACATGGACGTAAAAGGGGGCACAAGAAGAGTAAAATGTACAAACTAGGCACAAAATTAGGTGCAAAACTAGGCTCAAAACCTGTCGCAAAACCTGATGCAAAACCTGGTGCATAACCAGGTGCAAAACCCAATGCAAATTACACCGCAATTTGTGCCAGATTTAGAAAAAGGATGCAAAAAATGCCTAAACTAGAACCAACCCATGAAATTGCGCCATTTTGTCCAAAAAATGAAAAAAAATACACTGAAACATGGTCTAGACGCAAAAAAGGATGCAAAAAGAGATGTTAAATCTAGTTTTTGTTGTAGTGAATCGAGTTGTTTTTCCATATGAATGGATAGGCATTCCACCTCTCCTATTATCCTGTAGATATGGGTAATATTGCACTTTAGGTCCATGTAAAGAGAAGACTTTGGCATCAATCAAATGGAAAACGACATTTAGCATTGTAAAGCAATATAATCATTTAAACCCACCATAAGTAATTAGAGGGTTATACTGGATGAATAAAAAATGCTCATGTAAATTAAAACACGGTTGCATGGTATCGTACTATACCTATAAGGAGAGTTCAACTTACAGATGTCGATCTGGAGCATGGATATTCCACCCAAAAACTCAATCGGATGGCATTTTCTTCCGAATTTCCTCGTATTGTTCCATAGTTGGAGGATGTCATCCCCTCCCCTTTCCCCCTTCCTTCCATATATAGAACACACATTAATTATAAATCCAGGTAATTTCTAACGTCTCTAAAAGTCAGTGATCATGAATTCAGGTAACGCTTCCATCACCGACCATTGTGAGTTAGGGATTTTAATGCCTCCATAACCTATGTTCCTCAGTAGTTAAACCAAAATTGTAACGCTTCCATGATCTTTTCCGAAATAAAAACGCTTCCTTAATCCATGCTTCCCAATATTTAATACTAAAAAGTGACGGTCCAACCTTGACTTAAAGGGTAAGCATATACTCCATCTTTATGGGTATGTGGTTCTATGGAGATTAGGTATATAAGTACATACATATACATATACATATACATATACACATACACATACATACATACATACATACATACATACATACATACATACATACATATNCCGGCTAATGCGAGGTGGAAGAAACCTTATTGGGGGTGAGGGTCTTATATTCCCACTTTATGATCTATTTGTATAGGTTGTAGTTAGAAGTCTCTTTTATACGATGATTCCCCCATGATCGAGCCCTAGGCTCGCATGTCCACAACTAGGTAAACTGCTAATTACGCGTGTGAGAAATCTTATAAGCGGCTCAAGTTTAAAGGTGAGGACAGTGGCTGGTTCAATTGTTGATATTGCGATGATACCTAGTTACTATTATTCGACCTCCATATTTTCCTCTATTGTTTAGTTTCGAGTCGTTTAACCTGAACCAATGTACTTTTGTTCTCCTAAATCCACATGTTTAGGGAATTAATCACCTACCTACTAAGGTTTTACTTGTGGGGCCTTGGCCTTGAGCTCCTCACTAGAAAACAAGTATAATTACATTAGACTATTACAAAAATACTTAAGGAATATAAGGGGGATATTACACTTTAACTTATATAAGGTGCAAGGTTTTGTTTCTAGTGGGGCCTTGGCCTTGAGCTTCTCACCAAAAAAAAGTACAATAAGCATTTGTAATCACAAGATATCTAGGGTATGTGGGAGGGATATTACACAAACCCTATCAATCTTACCCATAATTTTCAAAAGGTTAGAATGAGTACCTACAGTGCCGATTTTCTTACAGTATATGTTTTCGGGTCAAGGTAGAATGGGGATATTACAAATATCCTATGAACACATTTCCTATGGCATAGGATCAGAAAGGGAGGCCCTCAATCCCCTTATTTCAAGATTGACATCCCTCGAGCCCTAAATTAATAAAGCAATGCCATACCACATTCCTACCTACAACCTCCTTGCTATAATAGAAAAGTCCTCACACCCTCCTCCCCCATCAATCAAATATCATGCAACAAAATAAAGATACAAATCACCACAACAACCCATAAGAAGAGAAGAACCCCATCAATCCCTCCCCTCTATCTTAAAAAACCCATTTTCAGATTTTCCTCATTATTAAAAATAGGTTTCTCTCAATGGATGACATATGTTCTCCATGCACCAATCCCCATTTTTAGTGTAATTTAATATCATTTTGATTTTACATATGAACTTAAATATTTCTATGGTTTATTAATATTGATTATTATAGAAATTTACTCATGCACCTATAGTTATAATTATTTAATTGGGTACAAAATTGCATAAGGGTTGTACTTACAATAGTATATTGTTATTTGAATAGTTGAATAGAACATGGAATGTAGTTGAGGTAAAAATATGGAGTTGTAGAGTTGACCTCGCAAGAAAATGGGGAAAAGTAGAGTTTCAAAGCTAATACTTTTATGAAATGGCTATAAGGAATTCAAGTTTTTGAAATACCAAGACAATGTTTATAGAATCAACATCTTGGACTAGAATGAGAGATAGTGATAAAATTCATAAATGGAAAGTTCCGATGATGAGATATATAGACAAAATTTACGAACTATTAAAATATATTAGAATTTTGTTAATGGACACACAATAAAATAAAATATATATTTTTTATTTCAATAATTAAAGGGCTGGTTGTAAATTTGCATGGTGGACATATGTTTATAGAAACAAATTTATATATTTATGTCATTTTGAAATTAGGATTTAAAAATTGATGTGGAACCCCAAAATTCAACATGGACATAATGTATGAGATGTAGGAGTTATATGGCTTTGTGTGTATAGGTTGTAGTGCCAAGTTTGTTTAGAGGTATCAATTGTTGCCATGAAATAAAAGAGAAAACAAAGTTCTACTATGGGTATCCCATATTAAATTTGGTCCTTGATATTTATGGTCTAGACTATCTCATGTTGGATGGTTTAGTTAGGAGTAAAACATAGACTCTGAATAACCCATATCACCTCTTGCCACACAAATTAACATATCACATCTATTTTCCATGAGATATGTGTTTAGATTAAATGCAAGATACTATAGTGTAAACGGATGAGAATATATAGTGTGAGCAAGATTCACAAATACATGGGATATATAAGATGACCATTAAATTAGCATGACTTCTAACTTATTTCTAAGACTAAAAATGTTACTTCTCTCTAGTACTACATCTACCAAATGTGGAGTCTCAAGCATTTATCTTAAATCATAAATATTTTAACAAAACACCTTATTTTTAAGAAATGTATTTACAATATAGAACACTTTATATACACAACTTTATTGAAAAACTTTCACTAATTCAGAAATTAAGAATTTTATGTCCACTAATACATAAAGAAAATTAATTTATATAAAGTTAACATATATATTATATTATATATATATATATTTGAAAAATATAAAAATAAATTGAAAGTAATATGATTTTTAATAGGTTGTTGACAATAATATAGAAAAAAAATTGAAATAAATGGATGTTTAAATTGAGCATAAAATTTAAACCGCAATGACCGCTACAGTTAATCGAATTCAAATATATAAAATTATGGTTAATTAACTAATTGTTTGAAATCAATTCATTGGGTTTCATATTCTCGGTCTAAATCAGAAATATTAATTAATTATAAATTTAGATTTAACCTTGTTTCGAGTCGCGACTTCTGATTTTGTAATTCAATGACTTAGATGGAACCGTAGGAACGTGCTTTTCATGTGTAAAACATCTCCCTTTAGCTATTTCTAATATATTTACTCTGGCTCTCTCATGCATGTGGCATTGGCCGACTCGTCAACTACTACCCTACTAAAATAATTGCATTGTTCTTGAGTTATATATAAATAACTATATCCTTCTCAAATCAAAACATGTAAAAGAGGAATTAAATCCTTCTATGTTGCTGTAATCCACCAGAGGCATACTGTCTAAAATCGTTTATTCGAAGCTGTCAGGCTCTATATTTTATATATAATACCGCTGTTCTTTTTACTGAATAAGTAGACGCATTGCTACGAATCCAGTAGCGACCATCAACCAATATAATTGGAGGTGCGAATAGTTATTGAAGAACAAAAGGAATTAAAAGATGGAAATGGTTCCCGAGAGGTATCTGGACATTATCAGTGGAGATTTTGCTTATGATCCAGTCCGACTACCACTTGAACAAGATCCCACGCAGCGTCTCTACAATAGAAAAACCCTACAAACCATTTGGGAAACTGAGCAGAATGCCCGAAATCCCTTTACTCGAGAGTGGTTTGACGTTAAAAGCGCGATCCCTCAAACAGAACTGAGAAAAGAAATGAAGCATTACATTAAACTTCACAGTCTTCCTGCAAACACTGTAATTGCCAAGTATTCGAAGATTGTGGACGAGGAAGAAATGAAGAGACATTTAACGGGGTTGCGTCAATCTGTTAAAGGGAGAAATAATATAACAGCGGATCACTGGGTGAACATATGGAAGAAAATGAATTTATTACGCTTGCTTTGCGAGTTTCATTTTCAGAACATTCAAACATTAATTTTTCTAAATGGCTTTCGATATTTCAAGACACTCATCGGCAAAACATTAAAAGAAAAAGAAGCCAAAGAACCTGCTATGGATGTCGCTAGGGAAATAGTGAGGGCCATCGATGTCATATTAATTGGATTGAGATCATATGAAGAAGTTTTCGTTGAAACTTTCGAGAAAGTTAGAGAAAATCCCAAGGGAGAAGCTGTGATTTTAAGTTTAATTCGCATTCTCAGTCATGTTTATATGAATACTGAAGGCTATGTAAAAATCCAGTCTTATATTTTGAGAGCGTTTTCTACAGTATTTGATGAGATTGCGGAGAAGGCTGACGTCGTCCTTGGAAATAGTCGACGAGCGGTAGTGGTAGGATATCCGTGTGCACTGAGTCTATTATCTGAAACAGAAGCAATTGATATCAGCAGCGAGGATTTGAATCACGGGATCACTATTCTGAGAAAAACGAGGGGGCCATTTTTACATTTCAAAAAGCTGTACGGGAGAGCACTAGGCAATGCTGTGATTATTTGTATCTCTAGAGAAATTGAGAGATCAAAGGATCTGAGTAGCTTTACGGAGGGACAACGTCTTGAAGTTCAAGTGCAGGCACAACACAATTCTGAAGCCCTTGAAAAGGGTGTGAGGCTTATTAAAGATATACTTATGGACAAAAGTCAATTAGCTGATTGTATTCTTGGACGAGCTGTGGACATAGTAAAGGATCTTGTTCATATGTTTCAACGTTTTAGCCAGAACGACAATGTAGATGAGAATGAGGTGGGGGAGCGGACGTTTCCCGTTTCTGTTTCTGTTTGTGAAAAGAGCTGCTGCAAAGTAGTAAGGTGTGTTCACTACAGAGTCGCACAAGATGGATTGGATATCAGCGAAGCAATAAGCAGGAAACGAGGCCCGTTGTTGGATGTTGAAATTCTCCGCAAATTCGTTAATGATCGAACCTGAACATTAATGAATCCACCTTACTGAATTGAACTATCGCAATTGATCTGCCTGTAACGAAAATGATCTGTCTAAATTTCAAGGAAGAATACTTTTCTTTTGTATTTCATATATTGTGATTCTTTGCATGTCATTATTGTCCCATTAAGCCAGACATAAGAAAAAAACGAAACATGGAGCTCATGTGTACAGAATTCTGTAGAGCTTTTTGGTATGCTCCTTTGTAGGAGGCACATTGTTGCATTGATTACTTCTTTTTCCTAAGAGCATAATAGTTCATCACTAAGAACTTGCTTATTGCTTTTGGGTTTTATGTGCAATGAGTTTTATTTTATCTTAAAGACTATGGCACATTAATATGGATTATAAACAATAATTTTCCCATTCTGTGTATAATTCATCTTCCAACGGCTGGGTTATTAATTTAACACATTGTCCAAATGTTAGATATCGTTTTTTAAGGTAACGTTAACATGAATGGATTTAAAATATTAATAAATCTTTTATTTAAAATTATTTATAGTGTCAAAAGAATAAATTATCATGTGTAGCATAAAGAAAAATAAATAAATACAAGACTCTCAATATGAATTGAATTAATTTAAAATGATTAATAGTTAAATGTAATAAGAACCACCGTAGATCCAAATCCTAGGCTTTATTAAGCGCTTATAGAGATTAAATATTTTGGTAGGTATCCATTGATTTGATTCAAACCAAAAGACACATCTTTTTATTTAAGGTCTACATGTAATATTTAATATTATTTATGGCCCACATAATATTTTTTATTAATTTTTATTTTGTTATGAACTAACATTACAACATTTCCCCATACATGGTTTTAAAACCATATGCAAGGCCCTCCTACAACCATGGGTTGTTTAGGAGGCCTTGCACATGGTCTTAAAACCATTTACAAGGCCCTCCTAAACCATGTACAATAAAATTATGGGTTGTTTAAGAGGCCTTGCACATGGTTTTAAAAGCATGTGCAAGGCCCTCCTAAACCATGTACAATAAAACAATGGGTTCTTTAGAAGGTGTTGCACATGCTTTTAAAACCATGTGCATAAAAACCATATGCATGGTTTTAAAACCATAGTTTTATGCGCATGCACATGGTTTATGGTTTTAAAACCATGTGGAAGGCCAACATTTTTTATTATTTTGTTAAGTAAAAATATTACAACATCTCCCCCATATTGTGTTTTTTTCCTTACCCGTATTTTTTTACAGATAATTAAAATTTTACTTTTCTATTGTTTTGTTAGGTAGGAAGATTAAAACATCTCCCCCATATTAGGTTTTTTTTTTGGTCGACATTTATTGTGGCCTATAATTAGGGTGAAGAGAATTGAAATAAAAAAAATGAGTGATCATAAGTAAAGTAAAAGAAGATAATTAATTGGAGGGAAAAGAGAAGAACAAATTTGGCCATGGAGTTGGTGAATTAAATGCCTGATTTAAAGGTTTTTAAGAGTGATTCTACCATTAAAATTTTTTGGTTATTGCATCTAGAGTATTGAGGTGTTGTACAATTCAAGATGGGAGATTTGTCAACTTAATATGGGAGATTTGTTACTAACATGTCACAAAAATAGAAATAAAAGAATATAGAGAAAAATATGTAGGCCTAAAATTTATCAAATGATAATCAAATCAAATAATAAAAATCCAATATTAAAGCCACACCGAAAGTAATTAAAAAATCAATGTTAAACATGCATTTGCCTAACACCAAAAGGATCAAAATTTTTGAAGTATACTTTTTTAAAGTGCAAAAGTTTAGATACAAAAAATTTACATTTTAAGAATTTGGATAGGTCTCAATACTTTGTAAATCCAAGTTTAAGATGAAACTATATTCGTTTCATCAATTCTAAAAGTTTTTTAATAATAAGATACAAGTAAAGATGGGTTGATAATATAATATGTGTTTGGTTGAAACAAATTTTTACTCGAAATTAAAATTTTGTTGGATGAGAGTTCACCTAAGTTTGGTTGGAGCTAAGAATTTTCTCATTAAGAGTTATGAAAATTTAAAATTTATTGGCCTAGAGATTTAAAATTTCTTTGTCAAGATATTGGCCTATTTTCATGTAGAAACACTTGGAAAACCTTTTGGACGAGAGATCAAAACCTCTTATCGAAGAAGTTCGAAAAATATGGCTCGAGAGATACAGTTCTTTGCAATTCTCATCCTGGAGCGTGTTTCTTTTATATAAAACTCAAAAATTTCACTCTGGGGTCATGAATAGTTTATCACCCGTATTGATGTGCTTACCTACGAAAGAAAACCTTCATTCATTTAGATTTACATTCTTACTTGTTGAAGCTAAACTTGACCTACAGAAATTGAACCTATGGGAAAAGCAAGGGAATAGACCAGCAAGGAAAGCACGCAGTCCACCAACCCAATTTCAATTTGGCATGGTCTACGATTATGACTAGATATTTAAGATTTTGTTTCATAGGTTGTTTGTTCAAATCAAGAATGTACAAGAATGTGGGAAGTTCATTATAGGTATGTTGTTGCCTATACGGTTCCCAATAAATTAACAAAAGGTTTTGGTGTATACTATGCATTAGAGTTTGCGAACTGGTTCGAGTATATTCGAGGAGGTTAATCTTCCCCAAGAATGGTGCACATGTAGTATCAGCTTACGAGGTTGATGATGCAAAACTCGAAAGAAATCGATTTGAGGAAAGGAGAGGAAGAAAACATGTGGTGTATAGGACACCACTGAAGTGAGTTCCGTATGTTGGGAGGATATACAGGGACTCTTTCTCGAAATTCTTTCCCTATAGGATGGTAGGTGGTTTTGTGTGAGATATGTAAGAAATGGGACCATTTCCTTCTAAAGTGTCCTATTCTTTAGAAGTATCAAACCACTTGTAATATCCGATTTTTATGTTGCTATAACTGCAAATAAACATATAATTATTTACGAGCTCATGACAAGGAGCTCAACAAGAGGCTCCACATGTATAAGAATGAATGTGAGTTGCTAACTTGTATTGTGAATTGTAAGCTTAGGAAACTCAATAATTGATCTAACTAAAACAATAACTTGACCCAACTAAAAAGATAGCGTCATGGAATCCACTATGAGGAGAAATTGAATGGTTGGGTAGCCATGAGGTGATAATGGCTGTCACTTGGTGCAACCAACACTTAACAAAGAAAAAAATCCACTATGAGGAGAAATTGAATGGTTGGGTAGCCATGAGGTGATAATGGGGGTCACTTGGTGCAACCAACACTTAACAAGGAAAATGAACTAACGTTACTTGAGTTTATAAAGTGAGGCATGAGTTGTGATTAAACGATGAGTCCTAGGTGGGAATGGTGAATGAACAATTTATCGGAGCAAAACCCTAAGAAATACCTATGACTTAACAAATATGAGGAGAGTAATTAGCACTAAAAGTTGACAAGTAAAATCAAAAAATTAGTAAAGATGGGATTGATATCTTGGTCTAACAAAAATGATAAAGAAAATACTCCATGTTAATAAGATAAAATGAGCCTTTATTGTCTCCAATTAAAAATGGACTAATATAATGTTATTGGTTAAGTTAACTAGGATAGTCTTACTTGTTAAGTTAAGCTAAAGGTAAAGCTAATTAGTTGAGTTAGCCAAGTTAAGCTAAGTCTTACTTAAATTATTTAACGAGTTAAAGTTAATTACATAAAATGATAAGATGAATTAATTATCTTAAAGTTAAAGTTGACTAAAAGCCAAATAAGTGTAGCTAAGAATAAGATAATGTATAAAGTTAAGTAAAGTTTATTAAAAAAAAATTTACTTGTTAAATTTTAGAGTAAGATATGTTTTAAAAACATTTTACTAAAATTATTTATAGTATGGTTTTAAAATCCTAAGCCAATAAAAAGGGGTGAAATCATGAACCTAGGTGTCTATTCCATGAGAATAGACTTTGGGAATCTGTATTCCACAACCTTTCGGCTGAGTTATTTTATGATTTTACCCGAACTAATTTATTTTTTCACTTGAAAACATGCAGCTAACTTTTTGCTTAAAGTTAAAGTTAATGGAGTTCCCCATAATGCGCACTTTGGATGGAAAGTAGGGAAAATAATTTCTAGCATATAGTTTTTCACTCAACAATTGTTCGGCCAAAAAAACATCATATATCTATTAATTGAATGCAACTATTTGTTAATTTTCCATTTTTGCTATGCTCATGTCATTTGTCTAGTGCACTATCGTGTCCTCTCTCGTGCTTTGATGTTCCCTCTATGGTGTATTGTCTCCTCCTCTCTCATGCTCTCGTGCACTATGATTGGTTTTTGCTCCTCGTCCTTTGTGGTGCTCTGGTGCACTGTGAGTAGTGTTTTATCATCATCCTCTATGGTGCTCTATTTTGTCCTCTCTCGTGCTTTGTTGTGTCCTCTCTAGTGTTTTGTTGCGCCCTCTCTAGTTTTCTACATGGTGATGGAGCTTCTCAGCCCCCGTTTGCACAGTGGTGTAGCTTCTTGGCACTTCGTCTACCTACGGTGGTTGAGATAAGTTGATTTCAGCCTCACTCTTTTAGCTTATGTAACCAGAAGAATTTGAGCTTATGTAACTATATGTTCAATGACTATAAGTCTATATCTAGATGAATTTTAGTTATTATTTGTTGTTTTTCAATTGCTTTGCTGTCTAATTTATTTTTTTGTGCCACTATCCTAAATGTAAGTTTTTTTTTGCACCACTTAGCATCATAAATAGATGAATATTAAAATTCATGTGATTATTGATTTTTGGAAGCTTTGCTACTTTCTTTCATGTGTTTTTTCCCTCACGATAATTTTTTTTGTTTTAACGGGATCGATTTGATTTCTCTGTGTGATTTCATTTCTCACAGGCTCTGCTTGATCTCTCTCTACTGTTTCTGACGGGTCTATCCCTCTCTTCATCTTGGTTACTTTGTGATCGCCTCAATGTGATTTATCATGGGCTCTACTTCATCTCTCCCTGCAATTTTTCACAGGTCTATCTGATATTTGTGTTTTGATTTCCCTCATGGGCTATATCATATTTGTGATTAAATTTCTCTCATGGACTGTCTGATATTTGCAATTTCATTTTTTCATGGGCTCTCATATTTACAATTTGCTTTTTCTCATGGGATGGGATGAGTCGGATATCTGGTATTTTATTTCTCTCATGGGATGAGTCACATATCTTCAATTTTGTTTTCCTATGGTATCCCTCTCTCTCTCTTTCTCTCTCTCTCTCTCTCTTGCAATTTTTCCTCAGTGTGCTTGCAATCTCCCTCTATTGCAATTTGTCATCAATGTGCTTAGGATATCACTCTGCTACGATTTCTCCTCAACATGTTCGTTTACGCGCTCAAAATCCCTTCCTGTGATTGATGTCTACATGAGTTCAGTAAGTCATTGCTTCTGGTCTTACTTCTATATGTGTCTGTGCGATTGAATGGGAGGGCGATTGCTTATGGGTTTGCCTCTCAAACTTGATCTCTGTAGCACCTATGTATCATCGCTTAACCATAGTCACTTGCATTAGTTTACGACCAATTGATTGGAAAACATGAGTTATGTTTACTCCTACTCTCTCTCTCTCTCTCTCTCTCTCTAAGGTACGTATATTGTTTACCGAGTTTGAGGTGTCCCTTTGGTGACAAGATCAAACTCAGACCTAGCTAAGTATAAGGAAGATCCAAATAATGCTTGTAATCCTTTAATGTTGCTTTTCTATACATACCATTTGAGGTTTAAATTATTGTACGTAATATCCCAAATTTTGGACCTAACCCTTATAGGCATGTGCCTATTGATTATGATGATTATCTTGACGTTTTATTTTATATTAGGTTAGAGACCCCACCACATATGAACATGATGATTTGTTTTATATATTAGGTGTAAGCCAATTATTGATGATATATGTATATGCTTGTATGTGTTGGGCGTGGAACGTAACGCACATGATTGACGAGATGTTTTTTGTTGCGCGAGGATCTCGGGAACACTTGAGTGATTGATGAATTGTGTTGAGCGAGAAGATCTGGAACACATGAAAAGATAATTGGATGTGTTGGGAATAAGTCCTGAAGCCTTCCATGTTGATGTTGAGCATGAGCTATGGAGCATCGGATCCTTGGCCATTATATCCCTATGTTTATCATACAAGTACATCGTAGCATTTAGTGTTGAGCGAAAGCTCTCGAATTGCACTATGCTTGTAACTCCATGCTATAGGCATTGAGTATGGGCTCTGGTAAGTGTTAGGGGTTACTGAAAATAATTTAAGAACTTTCGAGTGAAAATGACCCGAGAAAAATATTGATCTCATCGTACTTATTTATAAGTGATTAAATGAAATTTCAAATTTTTGTATTCTCATCAAAGTATTAAAGAGATACCACGTTATATGAGGGAAATCCAGCATGCAAGGATGTTTAGAGTTTCCTAGCCTAGTATACCTAATCCATCTACCTACTTGACCTTAATGAAGAAGTGTCATTAAGTCTAGGGATCATGGTATATGATACTGAGAGACAAATGTGAAGAAGTGTTATATTACTATGTATTTTATACCTAGCAAGGAAAAGATGATTGATTCAGAACTGAATATTAGTTAGGAAACCCTACCTTAGGATCTCTAAGATACTTCCATGTTGAATTCCGGCTCGAGGGGATCTAGATTAAAACCAAGAATGGTTCCAGGTCATGGTTGGGTGGAACGTGGTAGTTCCCAAGTGATTTTGTCATCAAACAGAGGTGAGATCTGGATTGAATTGTTAATGCTGGTTATTTGAGTGTGCGGGTTTAGCCATTAATAGAGCTTCAAATTCAGGTATGAAATCCTTGACTCCATATTCTATTTTCTCAGAATAACTATTGTTTATACTAGGTAGATGATTTGAATTCATATACTTACCTTGTTGGTTTTATTCTCTCGTTAATAAGATGCTAGGGTTTGTATTATTAAAATGATAACATTAGGGTGTAAATTTTAAGATATGTTGTATATTACCACGATTTGTATCCTTAAGATTGTTTATGTATTATTCCAAGTATTTAGTTTATGCTTACTATGACTAGGTTTTTTTATCACTAGCATAATTATTTATTCCTTGGGTTTTAGTATTGTACTCACATATTACATTTGTCAACGGAGGCTTGTTTCAAGTTTTAATTAAAACTAGTATAGTAGTAAATAAATGAGAATGCTAAATATCACTATTTAGTAACAGAACTAGAATATAAATTAAATCCACTAAGAACATATTATATCTAAAACAAGGCTAACCAAATCATTAAGGACCTCTCAAGGTCTCTATCCATATTACAAATTAATATTAAAATACTCCACATAAATAAGTCAACATTCTAAATAATGAGAAGAGGCATCATGACCATCCATGTGGTTGTTTACGAAATCTCTGTTTGCATACATAATAATCCATGGTCTTATTTAAATTTCCCTAAGAACATAACATTAACCAACTAGTAATTAAAACTCTTTAATTTCCAACAGAGATCATGACATCGATTCCCATGGATGTCCTAGACCCAATGCCAAAGCACGAATTAATAAACATAGCATAAATTTACAAACATTGATTGACTAATGCAACCATGTTCTTGTTCTTTAAAATAGTTAAGAACCATCACTATTAGATAAGGCATAGAAACCAATTCTCCTTTAATGCATAAGATGTACACATGGAACATCCACCATTAATTTCCTATAGGTCATTTTCTTTTATAAATATAATTCCATGCTATGCTTCAGAGTATGTGGGAAACAATTACTAATAGCTACAATACTTCTTTTAAAAAACATCAAAGCGTTGTTGCCAGCCATTACATTTTCTACAACAAGGGTTATATCCCAACGCTATGTTATGTCCTCAGCCACAATTATTTTATATCCAGTCCACACCTTAGAACCTACATCATGATAGTATTCATATGCTTTCCCATGGTTTTTACATACCCCCACTTACATAGTAAACGAAACAAAATAATAAGAAACATAACCATTCAAGCTTGGATAGTGAGCCTTTCGTGAGCCAAGGACATACATGGGATGAATTCACCTATTCGATTCCTTTAAAACATAACTAGGTGATAATTATAAATGCATACAGAGCACCCATGAAGGCATGTGCCTCATCTAAAAAAAAGTAATTAAACCATGTCATACCATAAGTTTCACACACAATCACATTATTAAACCATGAAATAAAAACAAGACTATCGCAGCCACGGTGGGGAAGGCTCAATCCATTCATGGATTGGTCTCTCAATACCCATGTTGTTCATCATTAGAGCCCCTTAAAATATTCTCAACACATAGACCTCAAACGAAGGCGATTTCCTGTGCAAAAACTGCCTTTTGAAACCATTAACATAGAATTCATGTTACACAACACAATAAGCAAAAAAACATGAGTCTTTTATTATAAACGCAGAGTATACAAATCATGCATAGTAGGGTAAAATCATAGTGTCTCCACACAGTCGCTTCCAAAGCCAAAACAAAGTCTATACGGGAATTCCAATGTGATATGGCACCATTGCAAGTAATGGTGCAGCCCATGGCTCAAAGGCCCAAACCATTTAATCATTACAAACCTAAAAATTTATACACACAACCAGAGGAAGTGCAGTTTTTCAGGGCCACGGCTGAATCCATTGAAACATTAAAATAAATACAAGTCTATAATCATATGCCTGAAGGCGAATTTTAAACCCCACATTGAAACCCCAAAACCAAACATTGAAGACATCACTCAGTGAGGCCGAGAGGTAACAAGCATTGGCTTGTTGGAAAGCTTATTGTTCACCATTTACTTCATACAGGAACTGATGACAAGCTTTGATCGACAACTCTCTCCATAGACCCCAACACCTATAACCATCCACAAAAATGATGAGAAGCATGACAATGATATATTGCAACAACGCAAACCATAGAAATGACAAGTGTAATACTCCAAAAATTCATAAAAATTTAAAAATTTTCCTATGACATTAAATGTTTATAATCGTCACTTCCAAGGGACATTTAGCTGTTAACAGTTAACATAATCAACCTTAAAATAGAACTAATTCCTTTATTAAATATAGATCTCCATACATATATATTTTCTTTCATAAATCATTATTAAAGATTTGATTTAGCAGGTTATGATTTGGAATAATATGAACTGAAACATGTGTTTAATTTTTAAGTGCTAAAGTTTGTTTTACTGTTTGTGAATATGAAGGAACTTCAGTTAAGTCCGAGTCTTACTTAGTTTTTTAGCTAATGCAGTGAAGTGATGCTTCTTTTATAGGTCTTTTACAGGTAAGATGTTTTGTAACTAGTTTCTGGATCGAGATTATTATCTCAACTAGCATAAAATAAAATGCTAGTATATTTGTTTAATTTATAGCTTTGATCAAAATAAAGGATGTATCGTTGAACTGTATATTTCCTTTTTATTTAATTTCTTGTAAGCATAAGTATTTGGAGAATTGGTTCATAAATCGAGTTTCTCTTATACCTCGCTTCAACTATAACTTGTTCATCAAACTTTCATCTATTTATTATCAGTTTATGTCCTTTATAAAATTCTAGTGAAAGATAAAATTGTACACTCGGTCATTTGATACCTTATTACTTGTTATGAGTGATAGTTCATATGTATTCCTCTCAACGATATTCAAATGTTAAGTAAACTAGGGAAAACTAAATCTAGGTATAGTCATAAGGTATAATGACTGACATTCATACATGGAACTAAAGATTTAGTGTAGAAGACACTCTACTAACTATTTAAGTACTTACCAAGTAGAAATGCAATAATAAGAACATTATATCGTTAAAAAATAATATTATTGCTTTGTGTAAAGAATGAAAAGATCATTTTCTACAAAATCTATCGAACCTAGCCTTCGCATGATCTTCATATCACAAGTATATATGAAAAACATTATTATCCTATAACAAAACTAACTTTTAATACTTATACTAAGAATCAAGCTATGAATCTTTCTATACTTGCAAGATTACACACATAAGTGTTTTTAACCAATGTATTGTCATAGGTTTCTTACAAGGTCTTTTTACAAGTCATATAGTTTATCACAAGGTTTTATTTATGATGTTAACAAGGTTAAAGAATTCTTTTGCATAATTTATTAACCATTTACATGGTTTATAAAACATAAATGCAAACCCTAGTTTATGCGAAGACTACCTAACAAAATTCTTCTTTATGATTATAATATGCATCTTATAATTAAAAGATATTGATTGATTTGAATAATTTTTTAACCAAAGTTTTTATAAAAACCATTTTATGTGCGCGCTTCTCTTTTGGGTATCAAACTATAGTGCAAAACCCACAAATCGAAAATATATTTAACACCATGTGGTAGATGATTAATGGTTAGGGTTTCGACTTTGGAACTTCACCATATAAGTCTCCCAAAACAATAAAATTTTGCATTTGTCCTATCTTTTTACTACTGTTGTGGAGAGGGAGAGCCATGGGCTCATGGTCGCATGGCCTTGATGCTACTCCTTAAACTCTGTATGCATAGGAATTTTTTTCCATTTTAATTATTCGGTGTGTGAGTTCGTTGTCCTCATTGTTTTTACTCTATGTGAGAGGCCTTTGTAACCATTTCTTTGCCTCTGCAAGGAATTCCCTTCATGCACTTGTGCAATGGTGAACTATGCCTGAGCTAATAGTGTGCATTTAGTTTTGTGTTCATCGTGGTTTTATATTTTTCCTTGAACATTTCTCATTGGAGTTTTCTTGACAATAGCTCTCCTCATGGCTCAGGTGTACCCTTTCTTGTGGCTAGGGTCTGTTCATGTTACCGACTACAAGGTCAAGTTCAAACTCTTCACGTAAGAATTTTTTTTTTAATTATAACTGTTCTGCACTGTTCACAGATTTATTATCTTTGTTATTTGTATGAGTTTAACATTCAATGGGTTTAACTTGTGTAGGATTTTGAATTGGATCTTGTGTGCTGGAATACATCGTGCAAACTCCATGTAAGGACTCCATGCTTCTCGTTCACCCTAGCAAGCAAGCCTCATTCTTGCCTAAGGTTCCTCATACGATGGGTGTATGGGATTTTTGGTTGATGTTGTTTCTCTTGGTTTGGTTTCTACTTGGAAGTGGCTATGAGGTAGACTGTTTATTTGGGAAGTTCGTAAGGTAATGGATTGATTAAATTCTTTTGAGGCCTTCTCGGCCATAGCTTGATTTACAGAACTTATATTTTGGACAGGTTTTTAAAAACGTGAATTCTATTGGAACACACCATTAGGCCATAACTTAAATGGAAACTACAGTGGTTTTATTTATAAATTAAGTTAGGGTTTTTAAATATATTTATTTTATGCTTAAGCTTTAAAGTCTTACTGTTTTAGCTATTACTGTATTCAGCGATGAACTATGGTTTCTCTGAGGTCGCTCACAAAATGTGGGTTTTCTTGTAATGTTTAAGAATTTCAAATTTTGAGTTAACTTAATAGAAATATTTTTACTGCTACAATACTTTTGTTGACGAATGAATGGTTAAAGAAATTAAAAGAGGTTTTATTACAATTTAAGTTCGTAATTTTTTATTTTGTTTAAAAGAGGAAAAAGTTCAGAATGTTGGTTTTTAAAACAGAGTTTGGGTTTTTCTATTAGTAAAAACAATTATTTTAAGAAATAAATAAAAGGAAGGTTGATTAGTACAACCTCAGTTTTTACTGTGTACTTTGGTTGGAAAATTTAAAGGGTCTTTAGTTGATTAGTCTTAGTTTATTCTTTTTGCAAAAAGTTTAATAATGCGTTATGTGAAAAGTTTATTTAATTTCTTTGTATTTATAAAATAGATAACTGTGTTTGTATAAAAGAATAATTTATGCTTTAAGTAATTATGGGAAAAATAATATTAACCCTACTCTCGAAAATGAGAAGGAAATGAAATTCATAATTGAGAGTTTCTCCAAGTTAGGGTTTTTATAAAATTTTAATTATTTTTAAATCTTTATAGAGTTTAGTATTTAAGTGTAATGTGTCTAAAGTTTGATTCTTACTTAGATTAGTAATGAAATTATCTAAGTGATTACTAGCCTGATTTTACTATTTTCTTTAATTTATTCATGCTTGTTTATTTTTGTGTTCTTATAATGTTTTTAATTGCTATGTATATTTATAATAATTAGGCTTATGGAAAATAATTTATTTACTGTGTAAATAAGAGCACAGACTCTGTATATTTTTTTTTCTTTCTTGGAGACAGTTTTGTTTATTTTTATAAATATGTATTATGTCTAAGGAAAATTTCTGAAATATGAAAGCTTTCTTCTGATTAACCCTAGAAAACCTATAGAAGGTAAATAAACACATTACTACATACTTCATTTGATTATCTATTAGAATTTAATTTAACCTACTATACTGGAGTACTACCTTCTTGAAGGTGTGGAAAAATATAGTCAGATATTTTATCCATCAGTAAAATTTGAAGTTACTCTAATAATTTATCCTAATCCATATCTAATCCAAAATTTGTCTATCTTTTCAGGGTAAAATATTTCCTTCAATCATTCTAATAAAAAATGAACAGAAACATAACATATTATTTCCCTAATTCATTCATTCTTGATCCCAAGTATGCATAGAGAAATTAGAAAGAACATGTGTAATGTCCTGAATTTTGGACTTACCATTTATAGGCATAAGCCTATTGATCATGATGATTATATTGATGTTTTATTTTGTATTGGGTCAAATACCCCACTGCATATAAACATGATTATTATTTTTGTATATTGGATGTAAGCCAATTGTTTATGATATATATGCATATATATGTTTTGTGTTGGGCATGGACCCTAAAGCACATGATTGATGAAATGTTTGTGTTCGGCATGGACCCTGAAGAAAATGATCAATGAGATGTTTTCTGTTGAGCAAGAGGCTCTGTAGCACATGAGTACTTACATTTTGTGTTAATCATAAAGCTCCGGAACACATGAAAATATAATTGGAAATGTTGCGCATAAGCTCTGGAGCATTCCATGTTGATGTTGAGCATATGCCTTGGAGCCTCAGATTTTTGGCCATTGTATTCATAGGTGTATCGTACAAGTACATCCTACCATTTAGTCTTGAGCGAAAGCTCTAGAATTGCACTATGTTTGTAACTCCATGATATAGGCGTTGAGTATGGACTTTGGTGATTAAATGAAATTTTTGAATTTTGTATTCTCATTAAAGTACTAAAGAGATACCACGTTATATGAGGGAAATCCAACATGCAAGGATGTTTACAGTTTCCTAGCCTAGTAAACCTGAGCCATCTATCTACTTGACCTTCATAAGGAAGTATCATTAAGTCTAGTATTTTAAGACTATGTATTTTATACATAGTATGTATAAAGAATTAATTATGATTAATAATATAATTGAATAAAGAAAGAAAAGAAGCTCCACCAACTATTATTTATTATTAAAGGACTAATAAATAGTGAAATAACTATGAAAGACTAACTAGGAACTAGTTAAAAGTTCCAAGGTTAAGAATTGAAAATTACCCCAGTAAATTAAAAAAAGGGTTAAATCAAGAAAACAAGGATTTATTGATTTAACTGCGCCTTTGATTGAAAATTATACCTATAAAGACTCAAGCCAAGCAAAGGCTCGGGGTTATGATTTTTCTCTTGGAGGTTTATTATTCTTCCTGTTTTTGCTCTCAAGTGTTTTCTTGGAGAATTTTCCCCTACAAGGAAAAGAGAACTGATTGAGAAATCAATACCAGATAGGAAAGCCTACCTTAGGATCTCTAATGTACATGAATGTTGGATTCCAGCTCAGGGGGATCTAGATTAGAACTAGGAATGGTTTCGGGTCATGGTTGGGAGGAATGTGGTAGTCCCCAAGTGATATGGTAATCAAAATCAGAGGTCGGATCTATCTTAAATTGATAATGATGGTTATTTGAAAGTGTGCAGGTTCAGCCATTAAAGGAGCTTCAGGAAGATAAATCACAGGTACAAATTCTTAGTATGTCAAAGTTCATTTCTAGGGTAAATGCTCATTACTTTATGTAAAAGCTTCTATATATTTTACTAACCGTAAGTAATTGATCTTCTCCCTAGATTTTGCTAGGGTCTTTATTTCTCTTCAATATTCCTAGGATGGGAAATATTATCAGAGACTATATATAGATAGGTTCCCACCTTTAAAATTTGTGTTAGGTATTCATTTCATATTCAGAAATTAATACTATAGACTAGGTAAATCTATACCTACTATTTAAATGTTCACCTATTAATTATATCTCTATTGACATATTACATTTGTCAGTAAAGACATGTGTTTCATATTATAGTAGATTTAACCATAGGAGTAATTTTAAAGAAGTAATTATACTATATAGATACCCTAGGGTATTACTGATCACCAGAACTATTTTATAAAATAATTATATAGACATATAAGTAATACCATCAGGTATAAATCTCTATAAAACTATATATGCGTTTATTTTTAAAAATTAAATAACCCATCCAATACCTTTCAAGGTCTATAACCATATTACACAATACATTAAAAATATTCCACATAAAAAAAAACAACATTAATAATAATCAGAGGGATATCCTGACCATCCATGTGGTCCTTATCAAGACTCTGCTATGAAACCTACAGCCTTAGCATCCATATTAAAACACCATAATTCACATGCATTATATTTTTAATATTCCCATATAAGATCCATCTTAAACAATCCATCTAAAAGTTTCATCAAGTAACATTTCATACAACTTTGTATTAATAAATAGAGGTCGTATTTAATAAACGAAGGTTGTGGTATCGATCCTCACAAGTTACAAATTCATTTCATAAAAAAAATTAAAATACACAATAAGAACCGTAACATAAACCATCACTATAATCAAAACGCATAACAAAGTCCATAACAAAAATTTCTATTACCATTTCTAATATTTCTTATAAAATATTTCACAATTTGAAATCGCCCTGGCCCAAATCGAAGAAGGTCGTATACCCAGTCATAGGCCATGAATCACACCATTTCCATATAATTAAAATTCCTATGCTAGTAGAGAGTTCGTAAGAATATAGCCACAACACGGCCTCGGCCGCTAAACATTTTAATACAAAGTCCAAGTTATTTAAAAAAGCAACGAGTTCCATTGAGGGTCTACATACCCTAGCCTCCATGAAACCTACTAACATTTTAATATAGAGTTCTCACATAAGTCATGGCCAAAGTCAAATAACATTTTAAAACACAGTCCCATTATCACATAATGTAATGTCCCTTATGACCTCAACTTGGAACTGGCGGTGTAAGTAAACTGCACATTAAGTAATGACTCTAAGTCCATAAAAAATGTTGAATGAAAGTGATAGGGTTAGGAGGCCAAAATATTTGCATGACTAAAACAACGATTGAGGATGAAATCCACTAGGGGAAAGAGAAAAAGGATGGTTAAAGTTTAGGGGTCTAGTAAAACTTAACCGAATATCGACATGATTGCGATCATGTATCTGGAGAAAACTAGTTACAGTTATGAATGGTAAAACAAAAGCATGAATTATAAATTGAGTTGTTATGTTCGAAAAAACCATTTCATTGTTAAAGAAATGGGAAGAAAAGATAGTAGGATTGAAGTAACTCACTATGCTCGTCGAAACCTTCAAAACTAAGTGATGATAAGTCACATCTAGTATAAATTTTGTTAAGCACTAGATGTTTATTTTAAAAATAAAAAATAAAACCCCCTTTAGAGATCATTAAGCTACTAATGACCACATATGGGAAATTATAAACATATGATAGTATTCGGACAGGAAAAAATATATATAAAAGACTTTGAAATATTAAGCCACC
>LPNX010475398.1:531763-552184 GCA_001517045.1 Pseudotsuga menziesii
TACAAAATGAACATTGGTTCTATCTTTTGAGAAAAAGATGGAAATAAGTCTGCCACCTGTCCCGTAAAGAATATTTTAGTTGTCCTTAAAAGCAAGGCTTCGTTCTTAGTTTTGGGGGGGAAAAGGAAATGAGGAAGAGGAAGAACCGACTCTTGATGGGTTGGGGCAGAGACCTAGTACCTCCTCACTTTTTCTATCTTTGCGTTGGATAGCTAAGGAACTAGCACATGGCTAGGAAGGATGCTTTCGCAACCTCATCACTCCACGAGTTGCAACATGCGTTCTAGTATGTTGAGGGTTTTGAATACTCTGCCTGTGATTTAAAAGATGACCGAATATGTGATTGATTATTTTGCTAGGGTTATTTTCCTTTTGATGTGTTGTGATAACTTATATATATATTTATGCATGAAGTAGATTTGTGTCTACATGTACGAATTTGAGGATGGTATCCATTGCAGGTATAGATTTTGGATTCATACTACATAATGCCATGCGTTTGAAACCGTAGATAGGATGTATATGATGAATTATGTATAAATATAATATCTGAAGGTCTGCATGTATGAACCTGACAAATATATGTGTTGCAGGTATAGATCTATATGGGATTTAGATCTCTTGGTGATATGCATTGCAAATGTATGTTTGATGTCTAAATGAAATTCGCCTAGATCTGAGATTGTGTGGGTCTAGATGTAGAGATATAATGAATTGTAGGCATTTCTGGTTAATGCGTGAGATAGAATGGCAAGGTTGAGCCTGTGATTTTCTTTTATATTGATATGCGGTTTTCCTTTTTATTCTTAGACTGTGATCTATGTTTTCTGTAGTCTTCAATTTGTGCTTCTTCGTATTTGATTCTATCTTAACCTGACATGGCTATGTTTTATTTAAGTATGAGCCAGCGACCCATGTTTTTAAGAGCCTTCCATTTCTGTGTTATTTTTTCTAATTTATCATGCGATATGAGCCTGTAAATCCATAACTCTGGGAACGTGCAATTTTTCGTATGGTATGAGCCACTCTGTAACAATGGTGGGAGCCGCTATATAACATTTATGGGAGAGATTTAATGATAGCAGGGATTGTGGTAAAACGTGGATGCATGCTGAAATTTGTTTGACTAAGTTCGACTTCGAAAACATTGCATTTATTTTTATTCTAAGTAGAACTTCAGAGATTCCTTAATCTTACTCAGTGAGAAACATGAAAAGTATTACTATTACAAAACATGCATAGAAAGAATAGGGAGGATAGTCTATAAATGCATTCACGAAGAAATATATTCATAACAGTTTGAAACCGGAATGGACTGGTTCCTTAAAGATCAAGTTTCTAACATTTTTGCAGTTGGCTATGATATCTAATCTGGTACAAAATAACTTGTCAGAAGGTGAAATTCCATTAACCATTAAAGAAACAGACGTACTAGTAGAACATGGCTTTAATTTATTAAAAATGAGTGCAAACTGATATTTCAGTCTACAATGTGGTAGTTATGCTTTTGGAAGTTTATGAGATCTAATCCTGATAGGTAAATTTCTTTCAAGTTTCTATGTTTCTATGAACAGGTTGTCTTGACTAAAGAAGACGTGGAAACCTGAGTAATAGCACTCTTCCACATATGACATTGGATGAATCCCTTTTTCTTTCTCATCAAAACATTTTATTATGATGTTTAGTATTTTTGCTTCTAGTTCCATATTTAAAACCTATGATAGCAAACTTTAGCAAGGACCAACTATTGTACCTTTTGGGGAAGATGCTTTTCTTGTTAAGGAAGCAGACCTTTTTAATATTGGATAACCTCCTATTAGAGGTACTTTGCAGTGAGACTTATAATTTAAGACTTAATAGTAGTGAAGGTTGATAATTTGTTAAAGAAGAGCTTGGAGCAGATTTTGCCATGTCTCGAACCTAGTGGATGCATTGCCTATCTCGGGGGTGGCTCTAGGAGGTACACCTAATCCAAATAGAGCCAATGGTAGGGAGGAAAGGTCGTATGATGCTTTCGGTTGCCCATGTTTTATTCAGATTCATGTAGTAAATCGTGATGGTTAACTTTTGGTTAAATAAGCATTATTTCTTGTTACTAAGTTGTTATGTAATATTGTTTATATTGCTATTGGTTTTATGATTTTCATGTATACATTTAATGCGTTGGCAAGTGTTGACTGTAGAATAAGGTGTTCTTTCACTCATAGAGGACAATATGACTACTCAAGAGATGAGAACCACCTCTCCTGCCAGTACGCTTAGGATGGGGTTATTCCATAAAAGTTCGGCCATGTGAGTGTCACAATGCACATGTTCTAACTATGGGCCTAATAAAAGATGGTTGCTGAAGAATCTTGTAATGTACTCACAAGGTTAGAATTACTTGAAGTTGGATAACTGTCTTCAAGATATACATTGCGCCTATTCATGTTTGGAAAATATAAGAACATGTGTATGATTAAATGGTTGTGGTTTATACTTTGTTACCATGATGTCAAAATCATGGTAATTATGATATTAGGAATTATAACGTATAATTCCAATGGGATCTAAGACTTGTTTAGTAACAAAGCATGTCTAGCAATAAATGGGTTCAAATGAATATATGCAACTATTGGAGGTAAAGAGTTACACTTTGTGAGTAAGCATGATTGTTTATTTCTACAACCTATACATTTAAGATTGATTAGCAAATCATTGTGCACTACTCAGAAACATGGTTGTAATGTTAACATGTTTCCTTAATGGAAAATTTTTATTTTTCCCTACATCATCAAGGATCTAATGCCGAGTACAATGGAGATGCTACATATGGTATCAAAGGCCAAGTTGAAGCACTTGGACCTACATGGGCCGAGTGTAAAGTAAACAAGTTTCACCAATTTCCATGTTTCCTTTTTTCCTTGATGTTATAATTATGAAAATAAACTAACAAAAAAAAACTATTTTGAGAGAAGACGAATTGATGGGTTTGAATCCCTTTTCAATCAGTAGATGGAGATTATGCTCAAAATCGACCGATGACCTAGTCATATCAAATGAGATAAGTATTTTGCATGGTTTGAGTAGAGACTCAACTAAAGGGGTATGAAAGAGGATCTTAGAAAAATTGATAGATGCACAGTGCTTACGATAAAATTGTTATTGCCTACTAATGTATAATGCTTATTTTTGAAACATAAGGGAATACTATAGATGCCAACATATATATAAAGGTTATAACCAAATTGAATTATGTATACGATTAATGGAACACAATGATTCTTTATTAAACCGATGACCCATCTTTGATGCTCGAAAGTGACCAGTAAGGATGTTACTTGACAAAAGTTCGAGGTATCCTACTAAAGGGGAATTGTGCCTCGTTAAAGGTTGGTTATGTTTATTAAGTGAGTAGGGAAGAAATATGTTGTTACTGATAACATTGATCAAATAGAATACATGGTGCAAATTTTAAAGTGACTTTAATATGTTATTGACAAAAGAGTGTCTACTTAAATGCTAACAAATAACACTTTTGTTTTTGTGTAATAATGGTAAGCATGCTTGACAAGAAACTTACTAGTTTAGGGCTACATTACAACATATAATGAATGACTCTGTTTATAGAAGAATGGAAAGTATGCATTTGAATGTTAGATCAATTTATGTTTGCACACTAAATATATCAGTCTGATTTGAATATTTTTTATAAATCTATAAACCTTAGGCTAGTATACACTATGGGTATTAGATGAAGGGTCGTATAAGTAGAAATGTATTGATATCAATATTAGCCATGATCAATTAGGAAACTATGTGGGAATAAACTATAGTTGGATCACCTATTGATAAAAGGTGAATTAGTCTTATTGACTTATACTGACTACATAATTGAGAAACCTTTCTATAACTGCATTTATTTTTGTTAAGAAATAATTCCTCAGTTAATGATCAGGACATGAAAAGTGATGCTAACAAGTGAAATTTATAGATCACAATAAATTCATGGAAACCTAGGAATGTTTATTATTGTTGAACCAAAGTAGTTTTCATATGTCATAAAGAAGAGTTATGTTTTGCTATCATTAATCTAGTATGACTATCATGAACTAATAAACCTAATGGTTAGTTGTTACACATAATAAGTAAATGATGAGATAAGTGAATGTTATTTAGTTTCTAAACCTATGTATAACAATAAATTCTCAGAAAATGAATGTTAACTTCTTATCAGAAGTTGCTGATTAACTTGTACCATGTTAAGAAAAGTTAGGACTTGAATTTCAGAATTGTAGGAAGAGAATTCAAGTGAATACAATATACAACTGTTATAATGTATCCATTAAAAAAAAAGGAGAGAAGGAAAAGAAAAAGAAAAAGAAAAAGAACACGACTGCGTATGAACTTGGACCACAATACAGCTCAGGTCAATAGCAACATGTGTTGTGCCTAATGTTACGGCTTGTACGAAAGGAGTATGCCTATATAAAGGCTCTCATTTTGATGAACTAGAAAATTTGTAAGATACAACATAAGTAGTTGATATATTACTTTCTGTACTTTGGATTACTGATGTGATTAGAATTTCCATGTCCCTAGCATTGCCATTCACGAATGTGGTGTAAAGTTGGAATATCCTTTCACTAGTAATTATCCTAATATAGATGAGTAAGGATGTCTAAAGATATTGATAAATGGATGAATGTTTTATAATGTTATATGCTAACATTGCAGGATATGCTAAGAACACTATTAGTCAGAATTGACTATTGGTAAGAATATTCACTGCCTCGAATAATGAAGTTAAGAATGGGTGATGTTTTACTTATTAAAATTGTTGAATCTTGAGGTTTTATAACCAAGGAATAACTATGAATGATATTGTTTACATACTAACATTGCAGGCTTCACCAAGATTATGACCATTGCTACAATCAATGTATATTATGGTATATAAATCCTCCTGCATATGTAAGTTGCGCTCAATTGCTCAGAAATGAGTAGGGAGTAATGTTTCTTAATAATTTACAAGGTTTTATAACTCATGAATGATGATTAAATGATTAATTAATGAAATTTTAGGTTATCAATGGATGCTTTGACTAACCATGTAGCCAATTCCCAAATTGGGACAATGATAATAAAGTCATGCCAAGCACCAAGGAGTGTGCGTTACAAATAGTCAAAGTTAAAATTTACACTAAATATGAACAAGGAAAAAAATTTGAATGCCGCGAGAGCACCATGGTGTTAGGCAAGTGATTGCCGCATGAGCACATTGGTGTAAGGCATATATGTTGTAGGAGCATGATGGTGTTAGGCATATGGTGTGGCAAAATGACCTAGAAAAAATTAGAAATTTGGAAGACATGACGATGTTTGATGTCACTGAGGGGAAAAATTTTAACTAGTGGTTAAAAGGGACAGGAACCTCAGAAAATTGTTGTAAGTCCACACAAGAATGGAAAGAAAGTCAAGGGTACTAATTATTTTTTGAAAATAATTGGGTATTGTGATACCAATAAAAATTAGATTACATAAATGTTGCAATGTAAAGGAGATCTATGGAACTTGTGTAAGTGGAATTATAATTTTTGACATCAATTACTGAATAAAATTTGGCTAGAGCCGAACCTTGTGTAGGAAACTTTAGGTTTTCAACGATAGCAATGAGAACTTGAGGAGGAAATGGAGACGAGGCTTGGAAAAAAAGCTAACACCGAGGACGGTGTTAATTATAAGGGGGATAGGATGTAAGGTCCCTTACGACCTCAACCTAGAACTGACAGTGTAAGTAAACTGCACTTTAAGTAATGACTCGAACTCCATCAAAAATGTTCAATGAAAGTGATAAGGTTAGGAGGCCGAAAGCTTCGCATGACCGAAACAATGATTGGGGACGAAATCCACTAGGGGAAAGAGAAAAAGGATGGTTAAATTTTAAGGATCTAGTAAAACTTAACTGAATATCACCATGATTGCGATCACGTATCTAAAGGAAACTAGTTACAGTTATGAATGGTAAAACGAAAGCATGAATTATAAATTGAGTTGTTATGTTCGGAAAAACCATTTCATTGTTAGAGAAATGGGAAGAAAAGATAGTAGGATTGAACTAACTCACTATGCTCTTCGAAACCTTCATACATACTTCTGTATATATATATATTCTGCCTAAAAGATGAGCATTATGTATATATATATATATATATATATATTCTGTCTAAAAGATGAGTATTATATATATATATATATATTCNAAGATGAGTATTATATATATATATATATATTCCCAAACCCTAAAATAATTACCAAGTATTCCTAAAATCAAACAAGGTGTTTGTTAAAGGAAACACGATATTTGTTAAAGGAAACAAGGTATTTGTTAAAGGAAACAAAGTATTTCTAAAAGGAAATGGCCGCATACAAAATGAACGTTGGTTCTGCATTTTGAGAATAACATGGAAACAACTCTGCCACCTGTCCCTTAAAGAATATTTTAGTTGTCCTTAAAAGCGAGGCTTCATTCTTAGTCTTGAGGGAAAAACAGAAATGGGCAAGATAAAGAACCAGCTCTTGATGGGTTGGGGTGGAGACCTAGTACCTCCTCACATGTTTTGTCTCTGCATTATATAGCTAAGGGACCAGGACATGGCTGCGAAGGATACTTTCGCAACCTCATTACTCAATGAGTTGCAACATGCGTTCTGGTATGTAGAGGAATTTGAATACTCTGCTTATGATTTATTAGATGGTCGAATATGTGATTGATTATTTGTTGGGGTTCTAACCGTTTTGATGTGTTGTGACAAATTATATATATATATATATATATATGCATGAAGTAGATTTGTGTCTGCATGTACGAAGTTGAGGATGGAATCCATTGCGGGTATAGATTTTGGATTCATACTACATAATGCCATGCGTTTGAAATCATAGATAGGATGTATATGCTGAATCATGTATAAATCTAATATTTGAAGGTCTTCATGTATGAACATGATGAATATATGCGTTGTAGGTATAGATCTGATATATGGGATTCAGATCTTTTAGTGATATGCATTGCAAATGTATATTTAATGTATGAATGAAATCCGCCTATATCTGAGGTTGTGTGGATCTAGATGTACAGATATAATGAATTGTAGGCATTTCTAGTTAATGCGTGAGCCAGAATGGTAAGGTTGAGACTATGATTTTCTTTTATATTGATCCTACAATTTTCCTTTTTATTCTTAGACGGTGATCTATGTTTTATGTAGTCTAGTATTTGTGCTTCTTCATATCTAATTCTATCTTAACCTGATATGGCTATGTTTTATTTAAGTATGAGCCGACAACCCATGTTTTTAAGAGCCTACCATTTTTGCATTTTTTTTTCTGATCTATCATGCGATATGAGCCTACGAATCAATAACTCTAGGAACCTGCGATTTGTCGTATGGTATGATCCACTCTGTAACAATGGTGGGAGCCACTATATAACATTTATGGGAGAGATTTAATCATAGTAGGGATCATGGTAAAACATGGATGCATGCCGAAATTGGTTTGACTGAGTTTGACCTTGAAAACATTGCATTTATTTTTATTCTAAGTACAACTTCAGATATTCCTTAATCTTATTCAACGAGAAATAGCCCAAGTCTTACTATTACAAAACATGCATATAAAGAACATGGAGGATAGTCTAGAAATGCATTCACAAAGAAATATATTCATAATAGTTTGAAACCGGAATGGACCGGTTCCTTAAAGACCGAGTTTCTAACATTTTTTCAGTTGGCTATGATATCTAATCTGGTACAAAATAACTTGTCAGAAGGTGAAATTCCATTAACCATTAAATAAACCGACTTACTAGTAGAACATGGATTTAAATTTTATTAAAAAAGAGTGCAAACTAATATTTCAGTCTACAGTGTGCTAGTTATGCTTTTGGAATTTTATGAGATCTAATCGTGATAGGTAAATTTCTTTCAAGTTTCTATGTTTCTATGAATAGGTTGTCTTGACTAAAGAAGATGTGGAAACCTGAGTAGTAACACTCTACCAAAGACAACATTGGATGAATCCCATTTTCTTGCTCATGAAAACATTTTATTTTGATGTTTATTATTTTTGCTTCTAGTTGCATATTTAAAACTTATGATGGCAAACTATAGAAAGGACCAAATATTGTGCCTTTTGGGGAAGGTTCTTTTCTTGTTAAGGAAACAAACCTTTTTAATATTGGATAACCTCTTATTAGAGGTATTTTGGAGTGAGACTTATAATTTAAGACTTAATAGTAGTGAAGGTTGATAATTTGTTAAAGAAGAGCTTGGAGCGGATTTTTCCATGTCTCGAACCTAGTGGATTCGTCGCCTTATTCGGGGGTGGCTCTAGGCGGTACACCTACACAAATAGAGCCAATGGTTGGGAGGAAATTTCATATGATGCTTTTGGTTTCCCATGTTCTATTCAGATTCATGTAGTAAATCGTGATGGTTAAATTTTGGTTAAGGAAGCATTATTTCTTGTTACTAAGTTGTTATGTAATATTGCTTATATTGCTATTGGTTTTATGATTTTCATGTATACATTTAATCTGTTGGAAAGTGTTGACTGTAGATGAAGGTGTTCTTCCTCTCACAGAGGACAGTATGACTACTCAGGAGATGAGAACCACCTCTCCTGTCAGTATGCTTAGGATTGGGTTATTCCATAAAAGGTCGGCCATGTGAGTGTCACAATGCAGATGTTCTAACTACGGGCCTCATGATAGATGGTTGCTTAGGAATATTGTAATGTACTCACAAAGTTAGAATTACTTGAAGTTGGATAACCGTCTTCAAGATATACATTGCGCCTATTCATGTTTGAAAAATATAAGAACATGTGTATGATTAAATGGTTGTGGTTTATACTTTGTTAGCACGATGTCAAAGTCATGGTAATTATGATAGTAGGAAATATAACATATAATTCTAATGGGGTCTAAGACTTCTTAAGTAACAAAGCATGTCTAGCAATAAATGGGTTCAAATGAATATATGTAACTATTGGAGGTAAAGAGTTACACTTTGTGAGTAGACATGATTGTTTATTTCTACAACCTATACATTTAATATTGATTAGCAGATCATTCTGCACTACTTAGAAACATAGTTGTAATGTTAACATGTTTCCTTAATGGAAAAATTTTATTTTTCCCTACATCATCAAGGATCTAATGCTGAGTACAATGGAGACACTACACAAAAGAACCAGATGTTGTAAACAATGAAAATACAAGCTATCACAGCACTATGGGAAGGCTCATGCCATTTACGGCATGGCCTTCACCCACGCAATCAAAATTTACATTTATCAAACTAATCAACAACAATTAAAAACCCCAACTCATTTAATTACATAGCTAGATAAAAACACAAGAGGAAATCGCATACACCATAAACCTTTACAATTGATATAAAACCAACGCTTACATCTATTTACACAGAGTTCCCAAATGTCTTCGCACAGTCGCCATTAAAGGTCGAGAGCAAGGTTTTAAACAAGTGTGCCAATGGGCTATGGCACCATTTCTTGTAATGGTGTAGCCCATGGATATAAAATCCCAAAACCATAACATTAACATTTTACATAACCACAATTAAAAATTACACAGAGCCAAATGGCCTAAGAATCAAGTCACGGCATAACGCCTTAACATTAAAAATAACCAAGTCTATATTCAAACCCCAAAGGAGCAATCAGTTTTTCTATAGCATCAAACCGATTCCCATAGTCACGAACTGTTACAAAGTATCGATTATCACCACTCTTCATACCATCGCTTAAACTCTGGAACGTATGGTTTATGCTATATACTATGTCACCCCAAATGTTAAACATCAATGTTATCATAATACAAAGCTTGCATTATGATAGTATTACCATAATACTTAGTCATAGGTTGTACTAGTTCAAAGGTTAAGACCCTTGATTAGGAATGTAGATAAGGTTTAGGCCATAGGTTAGAGCTTAGGGTTTAATACCATAGTGTTAAGGTGTCTAGGTTTAAGCACCATGGCATACAAAGTATGCCATGTAAATCTCTCAGATTATAGAATCCAAAGCTCTACTCTCAAACCATTAATGAATTTCCAATAAAAGAACATAGGAAATGTTAAAAAGAATATATAGTAAAAATATACATAGCACGAAAATATATTAATGACATCTAAAAATGATGAATTTAAGACCATAATGAAGAATAATGAATGTATAGGAAATTTAGCCGTAATGGCTAAGTTGACAATAATGATACTTACCAAGTTTGAAAAACCAATTCGATAGGCAACGTAATAAGTAGCAGCAGGTTATCGACAACCAAGAATGTCAACACACTATACATCTAATCCCATTGGAAGTAATGAATTGCGTAAGAAAAAGAGAAAGATTCCTTAGTTCGATTGAACTAAGTAATCTTGTGTAACCAAGTAATACCTTACCTCTCAGATCGTCATGGGAGAACTATTCCCGACACTCCACCACTTTATTCCCATCAACAAATTTAAGTTAGTTTATACTTAATAAACAAATAACACATGTGCAGAAGTAAATCAATAAACTATACAATTCACTAACTCACTGACAACAATAACTAAGATGTACAAATATTTTAAATAATAGAATTAAGACATTAGAAGTAATTGAACTAATAATCACTGAATGGATAAGGGATTAACAAGACAATATGAGCAATTTTTGAAGAGATTGAAAGTTAAGTAGCGCAAGTAATTCTGCATGACTAATAATGATCCCCTCTGGGTAGCTTTTACTAGCGTATAATTTTTTTTTTCAAATTTTGGGGTCATTACAACTGGTATCAGAGCCCAGTTTCAACACTGGGAGACTTATTGGTGCACCATGCATTCACAAAGAGAAAATAAAGTACAATAAGTAAATTTTGTTACTAACATAAATTTTTGTTGCTATTAAAATTTTTTGTGTTACAAGAAAATTTTTACAGCACTATTCAGTTTATGAACACTGAGAGAGAAAACAGCCGACAGGAAGAAATGACCACCCCCACTCTAGAATTGAACTTGGTGGTTGAGCTAAACTTTGATATGTTGAAAACTTTGCACATTCTTCAAGCTGAACTGAAGAGTTTCAGAGAAGATAGTCTAAATGAAAGAAAGGAACAACAAGCTATAAATGAAGCATTATTGCGTAACATGACGTGAGGGAGGCCGCAAGGTAAACCTACCCAGTCCCCCAATAGATCCAAAATATAACCATACCATGAGTGGGATAGCATCCCAAGAGAAGGAAAGAAAGAAGGTACACCTGAAGAAACTAATGGAGATCATCATAGTCCTGTTAGTGATGGCTCACTTTCTCCATAGAGAAAGGGGCAAAGAAGTGATGATAGTCTTCGGTGGGAGTTTTGAAAAATAAGAGTCCCGACCTATGAAGGTGAAATAAATATGAGAGAAAAGGTTGAAGAATGGTTGCTAGGAATGAGTAAGTATTTCTAGGTTCATAACTATTCAAGTGTGATGCAGGCTAGGCTAGCCATCTACAACCTGAATGGTAAGGCAACAAGATGGTGGCGAGATTTAAAGCACACCAAGAAAGATGAGATGCGAGAAATAATCTCGAAAAAAATCTGAAAGATTTTCCAAGAAAAATACATCTCGAAAAGGTTCTTTGACCACAAGGCAAAATATTTCCATGAATTGCACATGGGGTCCATGAATATGGACACATTTATAAACATATTTCTAGATCTGCTGCATTATGTACCATATATCAAAGAATAGAAGGTGAAGATCGAATAGATCATAGGATGTCTTCCTCCTAGTTTTTGGGACAGGATTGAATTCTACATGCCAAAGAACCTAGATACTACTTTACACAAGGCTAGACTCTACTATGAGCATGGGAAGTTACGACAAGAAAACAAGAACCGAAACAAAGAAAAGTCTCAAAACTTTTTTGATAACCGTAAACCTGGGTAAAACCTACAGCCTTATAGAAAGAAAAATAACAGCTTTCAAGTGAACATGAACTTTAATAAATGAGTTATGAAACCTTATGTATCAGCTCCTAATGGTAATAAGCAAGTGCCAAGCAAAGCCAATGCTACCCCTCTAGAAATCAAGTGCTGGAAATGCAACGGGTCTCATTATGCTCGAGATTGTAAGAACAAGAACAATGGAGTCTTGCATAAACTGCAAGAAGATCCTATCGTTGAGGATGTAGTGGGAACCCCATGAATCTATGCAGCATAAGATGGAATACATGTGGACCATCAAGCTAAAATGGTCGATATCAAAGGTAAGATCTTGAACACCTCTATTTCAATACTTATTGATCCCGGTGCTTTCTGGAGTTATGTTGCATCTGAGATTGTTGATTTATGCAAGTTAGGAAAAGTAAAGAATGATAAACCTTGCGTGGTATAGTTAGCCATTGGTATGAAATGAAAGGTTTTGGAATTTGTTAAAGAATGTGTAGTAAACCTGAATGGTTTCCTTACTAAGGTAAACCTGAACATCCTACCTTTAGGATCATACGATATTTTTATCAGCATGGACTGGTTGGAACAACAACATGTCATGCTTGATTGTCTACAGAAGTCTATATTGTGTATTGATAGCCAAGGGAACCATGTGAAGGTTCAGGGCATCCCCAAGAAATTTTATGTAAGACAAATCTCTACCTTACAAGCAAAGAAGTGTGTTAGGAAGGGCCACAAGTTATTTGCAGTGAACATTCAGGATGTAGAGTCAGATATAGAAGAATGCATAGAAGAATCTCCTGTTCTTGAAAAATTCAAGGACGTGTTTCTCAACAAAATCCCTGGATTACCTCCAAAACAAGACCTAGACTTTTCCATCGAACTGACCCCATGATCAGTTGTGGCCTCCAAAGCCCCTCATCGCATGAGTGCACCAGAATTGGTGACTCACAAACTGCAGTTGTAGGAGTTAATAGAGAAAGAGTATATCCAACCCAATGTGTCCCCTTAGGGAGCACCAATTTTATTCATAAAGAAGAAGGATGGTACAATGTATATGTGCATTGATTATCATCAGTTGAACAAAATGACTATAAATAACCGATGCTCCCTCCCCAGCATTGATGATTTGTTCGACTAGGTGGGAGGATCCAAAATATTTTTTAAGATTGAACTATGATCTCAATACCATCAAGTACGGATCTGAGACGAAGTTATTCCCAAGACCGGTTTTCATACGAGGTACAATCACTACAAGTTTGTAGTGATGTCATTTGGGTTGACCAATGCACCTGCCAACTTTATGTGTATGATGAACAAAATATTCGGTAAGTATCTGGATAAGTTTATACTAGAATTTATTGACGACATTCTGGTTTATTCCGAGAGTAAAGAGGAACACAAATAACACCTTTGCATAGTACTTCGAGTGTTCAGAGAGCACCAGATATACACTAAGTTTAGTAAATGTGATTTTGACAAACCACAAATACAGTACCTAGGTCACATCGTATCCGAGGCAGGAATAGTTGTGGACCTAAAAACGATTCGATCCATAAAGGATTTTCCTACCCCGACTAGTGTCGCTGACATTAGGTCCTTTTCGGGTTTAGCTGGGTATTATCGAAAGTTCATTGAGATCTTCTCAAGAATCGCTTTCCCCATGACAACTTTGCAGAAGAAAGCAAACAATTTATTATGGATTGGCAAGTGTGAAGAAAGTTTTCAAAATCTTAAGAAACTTTTGATGACTGCACCAATGTTGCGGATTGTGGATCCCGACGGGGATTTCGTTGTATGCATGGATGCAAGCAAGGAAGGACTTGCAGGATTCCTCTTGCAAAACAACCATGCGATCTTTTATAAATAACAAAAATTAAAAGAGCATGAGCATAAATATCCCATGCATGATCTTGAGCTAGCGGCCATTATCCATGCTCTAAAGATGTGGAGGCACTACCTCATGGGAAGGAAGTTCCTTCTAAAGACTGACAATATGAGTCTAAAATATTTGTTTGATCAACCCAATCTAAATGCGAGGCAAGCTAGATGGTTAGCTTTCCTAAGTGAGTATCACTTTGAACTAAAGCATATTAAGGGCAAAGAGAAAAAAAAATTTGATGCTTTGAGTCAATGAACTCATATGATATAAGAGGTGACCTCGAGTCAAACTAATGCAGATTTGCATGAGAATGATAGAACGACCAACAAATTTGACCCGTTCTATGTGGAAATCCTTAAGAAGGTATAGGAGGACAGGTTGTTTCAACAACAGAAGGAATACAAGGTGGATGACTCTGGACTACTATGGTCCAAGGATAGATTGTATGTTCCATATGGAGGGGACATTCGATCCAGCATCCTCACATAATTTCATAGGGAACCTGGGATATAAAAAGATGATATTTTCCATCAAGAGACACTTTTTTTGGCCTAATTTAAAGTCTTATATTGCACTATTTATTGTGAAATGTTAGGAATTGTAGCTATTTAAAGCTGGGCACCAGCATCCTTCAGGATTGCTATAGCCATTTCCCATTCCAGAATGGAAGTGGGAGGTTATCAGTATGGATTTTATTACTGTCTTACAAAAAAGCAAGAAGCAAAATGATTCCATCTTTGTATTCATTGACAAGTTGTTGAAGGTGGCACACTTCATCCCCATGATATCGACCTACAAGGCCATGAACATTGTCGATATCTTCCGAAAAGAGATATTCAGATTGCATGGGATACCCAAAGCAATTATCTTGGATCGAGATGTTAATTTTATGGGAAAATTTTGGAGATCTTTATTCTCTGGATTAGAGACATAGCTGAACTTTAGTACTGCTTATCACCCACAGATGGACGAACTGAAAGAGTAAACCAAATTGTCGAAGACATGCTTCGAATGTATGTCATGAACAACCCCACCAAATGGGAGGATTATCTACACCTTACATAGTTTGCATACAACAACGGGTATCAGACTTCTGCCAAGATGATTAATTTTGAGGTACTCTATCGACGGAAGTGTAGGACCCCAATTACTTGGTACAGTCCAGTGGATCGGCTCATGTTAGGGCGTGACCTATTATTGGACATGGAACAATTAGTTACCAAGGTCCAGGGAAAGCTTAAAGAGGCACAAGATCGTTGAAAATTTTATGAAGATAAGAAAAGAAAAGATAAATAATATCAAGTAGGTGAGCATGTCTACTTGAAAGCGAAAGAGAAATGGAGCTCATTGAGCTTGAATAGGTGTGGTAAGTTGGCACCTAGGTTTTGTGGACCTTTTGAAATTTTGGCCAAGAAAGGACTAGTGGCTTATGAGTTAGCATTACCTGCAGACGTAAGAGTTCATAATGTTCTCCATGCATATTTATTAAAGAAATATGTTTATGACACTAAGAATTTCATTGATTGGTCCTTATTATAGGTGGAACCTGAGGGGGAATTTTCCCCTGAGCCTTTGAATATATTTGACAAAAGAGAAGTGCATCTTCAGAAGTGTACTGTAGTCCAATTGAAAGTGGAGTGGAAGCACTTTGAGGTGAATGAATCTACCTAGGAGAATGAGGCCACCATGAGAAAGGATTACCCCGCCTTATTTCATGATATCATTCAGAGTCCCTAGAACACCAGGGACAATGTTTTACTAAGTGGAGAGGGATGTAATGTCCTGAATTTTGGACATACCATTTGTAGGCATAAGCCTATTGATCATGATGATTATATTGATGTTTATTTTATATTGGGTCAAAGACCCCACTGCATATAAACATGATGATTTGTTTTTTATATTGGACGTAAGCCAATTGTTGATCATATATATGTATATATATGTTTTTTGTTGGGCATGGACCCTGAAGCACATGATTGATGAAATGTTTATGTTGGGCATGGACCCTGAAGCACATGATCGATGAGATGTTTTGTGTTGAGCATAAAGCTCTGGAACACATGAAAATATAATTGGAAATGTTGGGCATAAGCTCTGGAGCATTCCATGTTGATGTTGAGCATAAGCTCTGGAGCATCAGATCTTTAGCCATTATATCCCTAGGTGTATCGTACAAGTACACTCTAGCATTTAGTGTTGAGCTAAAGCTATGGAATTGTACTATGTTTGTAAATCCCTGCTATAGGCATTGAGTATGGACTATCGTAATATCTAGGGGTTATTGAAAATAATTTAATAAATTCTGAGTGAAAACAACTCAAGAAAAATATTGATCATCATCATACTTATTTATAAGTGATTAAATGAAATTTTTGAATTATTTATTCTCATCAAAGTACTAAAGAGCTACCACATTATAAGACGGAAATCCAACACACAAGGATGTTTAGAGTTTCTTAGCCTAGTAAATCTGAGCCATCTATTTACTTGACCTTCATAAGGAAGTGTCATTAATTCTAGGGATCATGATACATGATGCCCAAAGACAAATTGTTAACATAGTATTTTAATACTATGTATGTTATACATAGTATGTATAAAGAAGTAATTATGATTAATTATATAATTGAATAAAGAAAGAAGAGAAGCTCCACCAACTATTATTTATTATTAAAGGACTAATAAATAGTGAAATAACTATGAAAGACTAACTAGGAACTAATTAAAAGTTCCTAGGTTAAGAATTGAAAATTACCCGGGTAAATTAGAAAAAGGGTTAAATCAAGAAATCAAAGATTTCATGATTTAACTACCCCTTTGGCTAAAAAAATTTCCTATAAAGACTCAAGCCAAGCAAATGCTTGGGGTTCTGATTTTTCTATTCGAGAATTATTATTCTGCCTGTTTTTGCTCTCAAGTGTTTTCTTGGAGAATTTTCTCCTGCAAGGAAAAGAGGACTGGTTGAGAACTGAATACCAGTTAAGAAACCTTACCTTATAAGATCTAAGCTACTTGCATGTTGGAATCTAGCTCAGGGGTATTTGGATTAGAACCAGGAATGGATTCGGGTCATGGTTGGGAGGAACGTGGTAATTCTGAAGTGATTTGGCCATCAAAATCAGAGGTTAGATCTGTCTTAAATTGATAATGCTGGTTATTTGAAAGTGTGTAGGTTTATACATTAAAGGAGCTTCAGGAAGATAAATCACAGGTACGAATTCTTAGTATGTCAACGTTCATTTCTAGGGAAAATGTTGGCTATTTTATGTAAAATCTTCTATATATTTTACTTAACGTAGGTAATTGATGTTCTACCTAGATTTTTCTAGGGTCTTTATTTCTCTTCAATATTGCTAGGATGGGAAATATTATCATAGATTGTATATAGCTCAGTTCCCACCTTAAAAATTTGTGTTATGTATTCATTTCATATTAAGAAATTACTACTATAGACTAGGTAAATCTAGACCTGCTATTTAAATGTTTACCTATTACTTATATCTCTACTGATGTATTACATTTGTCAGTAGAGACATGTGTTTCAGATTATACTATATTTAACCGTAGGAGTAAGTTTAAAGAAGTAAATATATTATATAGATACCCTACGCTGTTACTGATCACCAGAACTATTTTATAAAATAATTATAGATACATATAAGTAATACTATCATGTATAAATCTCTATAAAACTATCTATGCATCTATTTCTAAAAATTAAATAACCCATCCAAGACCTTTCAAGGTCTGTAACCATATTACAAATTACATTAAAAATATTCCACATAACTAAAACAACATTAATAATAATCAAAGGGATATCATGACCATCCATGTGATCCTGATCAAGACTTTTCTATAAAACCTACAGTCTTAACATCCATATTAAAAAACCATAATTCACATGCATTATATTTTTAATAGTCCCATATAAGATCTATCTTAAACATCCATCTAAATGTTTCATCAAGTAACATTTCATACAACTCTGTAATAATAAACATAGGTCATATTTAATAAAAAAAGGTCGTGGTATTGATCCTCACAAGTTACAACTTCATTTCATAAACCAAATTAAAATCCACAATAAGAACCATAACATAAATCATCACCCTCATCAAAATGCATAACAAAATCCATAATGAAAATTTCTATTACCATTTCTATTATTTCTTATAAAAGATTTCACAATTTGAAATCACCCTGGCCCAAATTGACGAAGGTCGTATACCCACCCACAGGCAATGAATCACACCATTTCCATATAATTAAAATGCCGATGGTAGTAGAGAGGTTGTAAGACTCTAGCTACAACATGGCCTCGACTGCTAAACATTTTAATACAGAGTCCAAGTTATTTAAAAACACAATGAGTGCCATCGAGGGTCTGCATACCCTAGCCTCCATGAAACCCACTAACATTCTAATACACAATGCTCACATAAGTCACGGCCAAAGTCAAATAATGTTTTAAAACATAGTTCCATTATCACATAAGAACCAGATGTTGTAAATAATGAAAATACAAGATGTCACAACATTGTGGGAAGGCTCATGCCATTGATGGCATGGCCTTCACCCACGTGGTTGAAATTTACATTTATCAAACTAATCAACAACAATTACACACAAAGCATTCGGTAAGGCGTATGCATCTGTCCATTAAAAACTCCAACTCATTTAATTACAGAGCTTGATAAAAACATAGGAGGAAATTGCATACATAATAAACCTTTACAATTGATATAAAAACCAACGATTACATCTATTTACATAGAGTTCCCAAATGTTTGTGAATAGTCACCATTAAAGGCCAAGAGGAAGGTTTTACACAGCCGTGCCAGTGGGCTATGGCACCATTGCTTGCAATGGTGCTACCAATGGCTATAAAATCCCAAAACAATAACATTAAAGTTTTACATAACCAAAAATAAACATTACACAGAGCTGAGTGGCCTAATCATCAAGTCACGGAATAACGCCTCAACATTAAAAATAACCAAGTCTGTATTCAAAGCCCGAAGGAGAAATCGGTTTCACTACAGCATCAAACCCACTCCCATATTCATGACTTGTTACAAAGTATCGATTATCACCACCCTTCATACCATCGTTTAAACCTTGGAACATAAGGTTTATGCCATATACTATGTCACACCAAATGTTAAACATCAACATTATCATAATACAAATCTTGCACTATGATAGTATTCCCATAATACTTAGTCATAGGCTACGCTAGTTCAAAGGTTAAGACCCTTGCTTAGGAATGTAGATAAGGTTTACTCCATAGGTTAGAGATTAGGGTTTAAGACCAAGGGTTTAATACCATAGTGTTAAGGTGTTTAGGTTTAAGAACCATGTAAGCCATGTAAATCTCTCGGATTACCAAATAATTCCACAAGTAATTTCGCATGAGTAATAATGATCCCCTCTGGGTATTTTTTACTAGCCAATAATGTTTGGGGATATTACAACATGTAGAACCTCAAAATGTAGTAGAGGAGACAAAAACTTAAGGAACTTGTTCCTCCCTACCAACTCATGGACATAGCTGAACTGCAAATCTCAGGACCCCCAAGCCTTTCTACCGGTCCACCTGGTTGAAGCACTGGGTGAGAGAACCGGTTTACAAAACCTCAACAACTCTACTGAGCAATCACCGGTAATATGTTATGCTTGTAGCAGTATGAACTCAACTTAAATCAGTTGCACTAGTTCAAAGCTTCAACACTTTTCACTTAAAAGAAAAACTTCTTCTAGTTCCCTCCATCGAATTTTCTTGTGCACTCAATTCACTTAGAATTTTCACAAGTAAAGGAAAATGAGCAGCCTCATGTAGTGCTTTGTCTTCCGGGCAGAGAACTCAGTCCTACCCTTAACAGAAATTTTTTTTTTTATCTATTGCAATTTCAAAATTTTCATTTAAACTTTGTGCAGTAAAAGATAGTTTACTAGTGAAATACCTCGAATTTATTTTTGCTCTTGAATCCTGCTGCTCCTGCTCCTGCTTTTCCCTCTCCTGCTTCTGACCTGCTCCTGAGAAAGCCTTATTGCTGGCTCTGATTTTCCACCCTGCCAACCAGCAGGTTTGCTGGCCCTAGGAAACCGATGGGTTTCCTAGCCCCCGAGCCCACGTACCAATAAAATGGACAGCAACCTCCTTCACTCAGAGTACAAATCTGCCTGGAGTAAAACTCAAAAATTTCTCCCTTCTTGCTCTTTGTTCTTCCGTAAAATAATTTCTTCACTCCCCATTCTTCGTAAAAATTTCCTCCCCCTGTTCTTCTGTAAAAACTCCCTTATACCTCCTTCCCCCACCACCTTCCTTCTTCCACCGCCTTTTCTTCCACTGCCCCTTTTATTAATTTAAGTTATTCTTTTTCTTGGGCAATGTAGTAAAATTTCCGTTTGACATGTTATAGTTTCTTTTAACGGTGTGTGTTACACAATCTTAACCACATGTCCTAGCATTTTTATCTATGTGGCTTGCTTAAGTTTATATTGAGCGGTAAGGTAATGGTCTTCATAATTTTGTTAATTATTATTTATT
>LPNX010475398.1:564198-579993 GCA_001517045.1 Pseudotsuga menziesii
CTTGAAGGTCTCAGTGTTTGAGCTACAAGCTCTGATATCATTCTATAGTGCTCTGTCTGCCGGGCAGAGCACTCAGTTCTACCCTTAACAGAAAAAAAAATTATCTATTGCAATTTCAAATTTTTCATTTAAACTTTGTGCAGTAAAAGATAGTTTACTAGTGAAATACCTCGAATTTATTTTTGCTCGTGAATCCTGCTACTCCCGCTCCAGCTCCTGCTCCTGCTTTTCCCTCTCCTACTTCTGACCTGCTCCTGAGAAAGCCTTATTGTCGGCTCTGATTTTCCACCCTGCCGACTAACAGGTTTGCTGGCCCTAGGAAACCGACGGGTTTCCTAGCCCCCGAGCCCACGTACCAATAAAATGGGCAGCAACCTCCTTCACTCAGAGTACAAATATGCCTGGAGTAAAACTCAAAAATTTCTTCCTTCTTCCTCTTTGTTCTTCCGTAAAATAATTTCTTCACTCTCCATTCTTCGTAAAAATTTCCTCCCCCTGTTCTTCCGTAAAAACTCCCTTATACCTCCTTCACCCACCGCCTTCCTTCTTCCACCACCCTTTCTTCCACCGCCCCTTTTATTAATTTAAGTTATTCTTTTTCTTGGGCAGTGTAGTAAAATTTCTGTTTGACATGTGTTAGTTTCTTTGAACGGTGTGTGTTACACAATCTTAACCACATGTCCTAGCATTTTTATCTATGTGGCTTGCTTAAGTTTATATTGAGCGATAAGGTAATGGTCTTCATATTTTTGTTAATTATTATTTATTAATAACTTAAATAATAATTACTTAATAATTAACCTTAATAATTATTATATATATATATATATATATATATATNAAATAAATTAAAAGCACTTACTATTAATCATTAATTAGTATGGGGCATTACACCTCATCTGAATTCAATGGAAATTTTATTAGTATGCCTAGGCATTTTGGGTCAGTTTTCACTTAATGAGCCACTTTCCTTTGTTCTGCTTTCTTCGAGAACATGAGCACAAAAATAGGGAAGTTGCCTCCTGCAACAGTTAGAAGTAGTTTGAGGATGCTTCCAAGTATCAATTTGCTCTCAACCCAGCCTATTCTACCAAGTGATGAGTAAAACACTCATTTAACAACCTCCTTAAGCTGTTGTCTCGTCTTTCATTTATTAATTAATAAAATATTCAGCAATTACATACAATTATCCGTGACCCTACTCGGTCATTAATTACAAACTTTATAATAAAATTACAACATAATGTCTCTTAAAACATAAAATGTTTTTGCAAATTTGGGGCATGTGACAAGAAGAGGCTGAATGATGATATTAACTAAAAGCACATGGAGGTCACATCCATTTTACCCTACATAGAGCAAAACCAAAACCCAACTCAAAACCATGCAAATGAAAAAACCATCGTGTGCCCAAGCCCTAAGATTGGGGATGTCATGCTCTCGCAAGAGCATTGAATGCACCAGTTGGTGACCAATAACACCATACCAAACCCACTATCCATAGTTTAAGTTTCGTTGCATTACTATGTATGTCCACTTCCCACATGAAGTCATAAACCCTGCTATCATATGGTTTCTACGATAGGCTATAGTTTTGTTACCCTATTTCCTATCACCATATAGCAATACAATGCTTATGTTATAATCAAGGATTAAAAAATTAAAATGATAGGGTTTAAGTGTAAGTTCATATATGGTTTGCGCTAGCCTTAGTTCAACCCAAGACTTATGTATTAATATAATGTAAGTACCATAGGTTTAAAACCTATTAACATGTGAACCTTAGGATTTAAGAAATAAACTTAACAAAATACAATTAAGCCCTAACTTTTGCTTAGTGAAATGGCATATGGAATATGCCATGCTACCTACTTTAACCCTTTTAAATCAATGGCTTGGTTTTTAAGGCCACGTATTTAACCTGCAAAATAGAAAACATAAGAAGTGTTAATAATTTTTAATAAACTAAAACGGGAACCATAATTAATGACAAAATGTGAAATAAAGAGTTATAAGACCCTAAGGAAGCATAAGTACTAAAGAAGAGCTTTAGCAGTAATAGTTAAATTGACAAGAATAGTAACTATACATGCTATAATTCAGAGTTGATAAAAGAACCAAATTCAACCGATAGTATGATCTTCAAAATCACAGCTTTCCATACTCTTTAAACAAGTTTCCATCGCAAGCATGAATTGCATGTAAATAGAATAGGTGCCTTTGTTTAGAGAACTAAGTAATCCTACTAACAAGTAAACACCTTTACCTCTCAAACCGTCATGGGAGAACGAGTCCCGCCACTCCTCCCAGTTTGTTTCCACAAATAAAGTTAAGTTAGGACTTCATAATTAACAAGTGCGATAATGTAGAAAGGACGAAGGATATAAATCTAGTGATGACAAACAAGTGAAAAAAGTGTAAACATAATACTAAGCAGTAAAATACACTCACCAGTTTATGAATACTGAGGAAGAAAACAATCGTCAAGGACATCTGACCACCCCTACTCTAGAAGCGGAGCTGGTGGTAGAGTTAGACTTTCATGTTTTGAAAACTTTACACAGTATTCAAGATGAATTGAAAAGTTTTAGAGAAGATAGCCTGAACAAAAGGAAGGAACATCAAGCTATAAATGAAGCCTTACCAATAAATATGACGAGAGAAAACACGCAAGGTAAAACTACTCCGTCCACAAACAGTTCTAAAAGAGAACCTTACCCAAAATGGACCAACAACCCAAGAAAAGAGGAAAAAGAATGTACCCATGAAGCAACTAAATAAGACCACCATAGTCCTTTTAGTGGTGACTCACTTTCTCCATGGAGAAAGAAGAAAAGGAGTGATGACATTCTTCAGGGGGAGTTCTGAAAAATAAGATCCCCTACTTATGAAGGTGAAGTAAACACGGGGGAAAAGAATGAACAGTGGCTGTTGGGAATGAGTAATTATTTTCAGGTTCATAATTATTCAAGTGAAATGAAGGATAGGCTTGCCATATATAACTTGAATGGTAAAGCAACGATATGGTGGAGAGATTTAAAGCACACCAAGAAAGATGAGCTACGAGAAATACGCTCGGATACTTTCTAAAAACTTTTCCAAGAAAAATATATGTCGAAAAGGTTCTTTGACAGAAAAGTGAAAGAGTTTCATGAACTATGCATGGGTCTATGACTATGGATGGGTTTATTAACATATTTCTAGATCTGTTTCATTATGTACCATACATCAAAGAAGAAAAGGTAAAGATCCACCAATTCCTAGGATGTCTTCCTCTTATTTTTCATTACAGGATTGAATTTGACATGCCTAAGAATTTGGATACCACACTACACAAAGCTAGGATCTATTATGAGCATGGACAACTTAGGCAGGAGAACCTAAACTGAAACCAAGAAAAGTATAAGAACTTCTCTGATAACCGTAAACCTGGGTCCAACCCACAGCCATACCGAAAGCAGAATAACAACTTTCAAGTGAACAAGAACTTTAATAAACCTAGTACAAAGCCTTATGTACCGACTGCTAATGTTAAAAAATCCGTAGAAAGTGAATCCAATGCACTGGGCCTCATTGTTCCTAATATTATAATAACAAGACAGGGTTTGGGGTCTTACACAACTTACAAGAAGAACCAACTGTTGAGGACACAGTTGGAACACCCCAGATCTATGTAGTATTTGATGGCTGACATGAAGATCATCAAGCTACGATGGTTGAGATATAAGGTAAGATATTGAACACTTATGTTTCAATACTTATTGATCTCGGTGCTTTTTGGAGCCATCTTGCGCCTAAAATTGTTGATATATGCAAACTAGGAAAAGTAAAACATGATAAACCTTCGCTGGTTTAGTTAGCCACATGTATGAAACATAAGGTTTCAAAAAAATTTAGAGAATGTGCGGTGAACCTTAATGGTTTTCTTACAAAATTAAACCTGAACATCCTACCTTTAGGGTCGTACAATGTACTTATCAGCATGGATTGGATGGAAAATCACCATGTCATGCTCGATTGTTTGAACAAGTCTATATTGTGTACTGATAGCCTAGGGAACAAAGTGGAGATTCATGGCATTCCAAAGAAAGTTTCTATAATAAAAATTATGCCTGACAAGCAAAGAAATGCGTTAGGAAAGGCTGCAAGTTGTTTGCAGTAAACATATGAGACATAGAGTCTTATAGGGAAAAATGCATAGAAGAATTCCTCGTTCTTGCAGAATTCAAGGATGTATTTCCCAAGGAAATCCATGGATTACCTCTGAAATGAAACCTAGACTTCTCCATCAAACTGACCCCAGGATCAGTTCCAGCCTCCAAAGCCCCTTACCACATGAGTGCACCTCAGTTGGTGGAACTCAAACTCCAGTTGCAAGAGTTGATAGAGAAAGGGTATATCTGACCCAGTGTGTACCCTTAATAAGCACTGATATTGTTTTTAAATAAGAAAGATAGTATAATGCAAATGTGCATCAATTACTGTCAGTTGAATAAAATGACTATAAAGAACCATTACCCATTCCCCTGGATTGATGACTTGTTTGATTAGGTGGGAGGAACCATAATCTTTTCAAATATTGATCTGCGATTCGGATACCATCAGGTACAGATTCACTACAAAGATATTCACAAAACTTCCTTTCGTACAAGGTAAGGGCACTACGAGTTTGTATTGATGCCTTTTGGGTTGACAAATGCACCCGCGAGCTTTATGTGTATGATGAACAACATATTCAATAGGTATTTGGATAACTTCGTCCTAGTATTTATTAATGACATCTTGCTTTATTCCAAGAATAAAGAGGATCATGATGAACACCTTCGTGTAGTACTACAAGTGTTAAGAGAACACCAAATTTACATTAATTTTAGTAAATGTGATCTTTACAAATTGCAGATATAGTATCTAGGTCACAATATCTCCAAAACAGGGATAGTCGTGGAGCCAAAAAATATTAAAGCCATAAAGGATTGGCCTACCCCTACTAGTGTCACTAACATTAGGTCATTTTTGGGATTAATCGGATATTATCGAAAGTTCATTGAGAACTTCTCAAGAATCACCTACCCCATGACAACTTTGTAGAAGAAAGTAAATAAGTTCATATGGACTAACAAGTGTGAAGAAGCTTTTCAAAATCTTAAGCAAATTTTGATGAACGCACTAGAGTTGTGGATTGCAGATATCGATGGGAATTTCATTGTTTGCACAAATGCAAGAAAGGAAGGACTTGGAGGAGTCCTCTTGTAAACTGATCATGTGATCTGTTATGAATTGTGAAAGTTGAAAGGACATGAGAAAAATTACCCGAAGCACAATCTTGAGTTAGCAGCCATCCTCCATGCTTTGAGGATGTGGAGGCACTAACTCATGGGAAGGAAGTTCCTTCTAAAGACAGACAATATGAGTCTGGAGTATTTATTAGATCAACCAGATTTGAATGGGAGGCAAGCTAGATGGTTGGATTCCCTCAATGAGTACCATTTATAACTTAAGCACATTAAGGGCAAGGAGAATAAGGTTGACAATTCTTTAAGCCAACGAACTCACATGATTTATGAGTTGAATTTGAGTAGAAATGATGAATATTTGCATGAGAATATTACAGAGGCCAACGGAGTTGACCTCTTCTATCTAGAGATCCTCGAGAAAGTCCAGGAAGATAGGTTGTTTCAACAATAAAAAGAATACAAGTTCAATGAATTCGGACTACTATGGTCCAAGGATCGCTTGTATGTTCCAGAAGGAGGGGACCTTCGATCCAACATCCTCACAAAATTTCAGCGGGAACCCTCCTTGGGGCACCCAAGATATCAAAAGATGATATGCACTGTCAAGAGACAATTTTTCTGGCCTAAGTTAAAGGTCGACATTGCAATGTTTATTTGAAAGGTCAAGAGTACCACCTAGTCAAGGCTGAGCATCAACATCCTATGGGATTGTTGCATCCATTTCCCATTCCAAAAAGAAGTGGGAGGTTATTAATATGGACTTTATCACCGTTTTACCAAAAAATAAGAAGCGACATGATTCTATTTTTGTGGTCATCGACAAGTTGTCAAAGGAAGAACACTTCATTCCTGTAAAGTTGGCATACAACGCCATGGACATTGCTGATATATTTTTGAAAGAGGTATTTATATTACATGGGATACCTAAGGTAATCATCTCAGATCAAGATGTTAAGTTCATAGGAAATTTTTCGAGATATTTATTATCCATATTGGCAACGTGGTTGAAAATCAACACTGTATATCACCCATAGACAGATGGGAAGACAGAGACGGTAAAAAAAATTATTGAGGACGTGCTCTGAATGTATGCCATGAAAAATCCCACGAAGTGGGAGAATTACCTACATCTTGCAGAGTTTGCATATAACACTGATTATCAGGCTTCCACCAAGATGAGTCCCTTTGAGGTACTCTATGGATAGAAGTGTAGAACATCAGTTACCTAGGATATCCCAGTACGATTAGATCATGTTAGGGCCTGATTTGTTGATGGACTTGGAACATTTGGTTACCAAGGTCCAGGAGATCCTCGAGGAAGCACAAGACCGCCAGAAAAGTTACGTGGATTAGAAAAGAAATGATAAGGACTTTCAAATAGACTATCATGTTTAGTTGAAAGTGAAATCCAAATGAATTTTGTTGAGCTTGGGTTGGTGTGGTAAGTTAGCACCTAGATTTTGCAGACCTTTTCAAATACTAGCCAAGAAAGGGCTAATGGCTTATGAACTAGCATTGCCCATGCATGTAAGAGTCCACAATTTTTTCCATGCATCTTTGTTAAAGAAATATGTTTATGATACTAAACATGTTGTTGACTGGTCCTTATTAAAGGTGGAACCTAAAGTGGAGTTTTCCCTTGAGCCTTCTCATATACTGGACAAGAGAGAGGAGTAGCTTCGGAGGCACACCATGGTCTAATTGAAAGTGCAATGGAAGCACTTTGAGGCTAATGAAGATACTTGGGAGAATGAGGCCACCATGAGAAAGGCTTACCGTGCCTTGTTTCATGATATCGTTTTGAGTCTCTAGAACACCAGGGACGGTGTTGTTCTAAGCGGGGAGGGCTGTAATATCCCAAATATTGGACCTAATCCTTATAGGCATGTGCCTATTTATTATGATGATTATCTTGATGTTTTATTTTTTAGTGGGTCAAAGACCCCACTGCATATGAACATGATGATTTGTTTTATATATTGGGTGTAAGCCAATTATTGATGATATATTTATATGCTTGTATGTGTTGGGCGTGGATCCTGAAGCACATGATTGGTGTGATGTTTTGTGTTGAGAGAGGATCTCGAGAACACTTGATTGATTAATGAATTGTGTTGAGCGAGAAGCTTTGAAACACATTAAAATATAATTGGATGTGTTGGGCATAATCCCTAGAGCCTTCCATGTTGGTGTTGAGCATAAGCTTTGAAGCATCGGATCCTTGTTCATTCTATCCCTAGGTGTATCATATAAGTACATTGTAGCATTCAGTGTTGAGCGAAAGCTCTGTAATTGCACTATCTTTATAACTCCCTACTATAAGCATTGAGTATGGGCTCTAGTAAGTGCTAGGGGTTACTGAAAATAATTTAATAACTTCTGAGTGAAAACGACTCAAGAAAACTATTGATCTCATCATACTTATTTATAAGTGATTAAATGAAATTTTGAATTTCTGTATTCTCATCAAATTAGTGAATATATACCACATTATACGAGGGAAATCCAACATGCAATGATGTTTAGATTTTCCTATCCTATTAGACCTACACCATCTACCTACTTAACCTTAATGAAGAAGTGTCATTAAGTCTATGGATCATGGTATATGATTCCGAGAGACAAATGTTAACAAGTGTTATAATACTATCTATTTTATACATAGTATGTATAAAGAATTAATTATGATTAAATATAGAATTAAATAAAAGAAAGAAGATAAGCTCCATCAATTATTATTTATTATTAAAGAGTTAAAAAATAGTATAATTCCTATGAAATTTTAACTAGAAACTAGTTAAAAGTTCCTAAGTTAAGTATTGAAAATTACCCTAGTAATTAAAAAGGGTTAAATCAAAAAATCAAGAAATCAAGGATTTCTTGATTTAACAGTCCCTTTGACTAAAAATTATATCTATAAAGACTCAAGCCAAGAAAAGGCTTGGGGGTTCTCATTTTATCTTTGGAGAATTATTATTCTGCTTGTATTTGCTCTCAAGTGTTTTCTTGGAGAACTTTTTCCTGCAAGGAAAAGAGGATTGATTTAGAACTGAATACCAGTTAGGAAACCCCTACATTAGGATCTCTAAGCTACTTGCATGTTGGAGTCCAGATCTAGGGAATCTAGATTAAAACTAGGAACGATTCCAAGTCATGGCTGGGAGGAACGTGGTAGTTCCGAAGTGATTTGGTCATCAAATACAGGTTGGATCTGCATTGAATTGTTAATGCTAGTTATTTGAGTGTGTGGGTTTAGCCATTAAGAGAGATTCAAATTCAGGTATGAAACCCTTGACTGTCGATTCTATTTTCCTAGGACAACTATTGTTTATACCAGGTATATGATTTTGATTCATATACTAACCTTGTTGGTTTGATTCTCTGGTTAATAATCTACTAGGGTTTTTATTGTTAAAATGCTAACCATAGGTTGTAAATTTTAATATATGCTATATATTACCATGGTTTGTATCCTTAAGATTGTTTCTGTATTATTCCAAGTATTTAGTTTGTGCTTACTATAAGTAGTTTTTGTTATCAATAGCATAATTATTTATTCCTTCCGTTTTAGTACTCTACTGACATATTACATTTGTCAGCAAAGGCTTGTTTCAACTTTTAATTAAAACTAGCTCAGCAGTAAATAAACTAGAATGATAAATGTGACTATTTAGTAACATAACTAGAATATGAATTAAATCCACTAAGAATAGATTATATCTAAAACAAGGCTAATCAAATCATTAAGGAACTTTCTAGGTCTGTATCCATATTACAAATTAGTATTAAAATACTCCACATAAATGAAACAACATTATAAATAATCAAAAGAAGCATCGTGACCATCCATGTGGTCCTTTACCAAAACTTTGTTTACATACATAATAATCCACAGTCCTATTTAAATTTCCCTAAGCACATAACATTAACCAATTAGTAATTAAAAATATTTAATTTCCAACAGAGGTCATGACATCGAGTCCCATGGATGTCCTAGATGCAAGGCCAAAGCACGAATTAATAAACATGGCATAAATTTACAAATAGAAATCAAAGAATGCAACCATGCTGCTGTTCTTTAAAATAATTAAGAACCATAACTATTATATAATGCAAAGAAACCAAATCTCCTTTAATCCATAATCTTTACACATAGAACTCCCAGGATTAATTTCCTGTAGATCATTTTATTTTATAAATATAATGCCACACTATGCTTCAGAGTATGCGTGAAATAATTACTAATAAATACAATACTTCTTTTAAAAAACATCAAAGCATTGTTTCTAGTCATTACATTTGTTACAATGAGGGTTATAGCCCAATGCTATGTTATGGGCTTAGCCACATTTATTTTATAAACAGTCCACACCTGGGATCCTACAACACGATAGTAGTCGTATGCTTTCCCATGGTTTTTACATACCCCCACTTACATAATAAACCAAGAAAAATAATAATAAATGTAACCATTCAATCTCGAACAGCAAGCCTATCGTGATCCAAGGCCATACATGGCATGCCTTCACCTATTTGCTTCCCTTAAAACATAACTAGGTAATAATTATAAATGCATAGAGAGCACCCATGAAGGCATGTGCCTCATTGAAAACAAGTAATTAAACTGCTATCATAGCATAAGTTTCACACACAGTCACATTATTAAACCATGAAATAACAACAAGACTATCCCAGCCATGATGGGGAAGTCTCAAGCCATTCATGGCTTGGTCTCTCAACACCCATGTTGTTCGTCATTACAACCCCTTAAAATATACTCAACACACTGACCTTAAATGAAGGCAATTGCCTATCCCAAAACTGCCTTTTTAAACCATTAACATAGAATTCATGTTACACAACACAGTAAGAAAAACAACATGAGTCTTTTATTATAATTATAGAGTATATACATCATGCACAGTAGGGTAAAATAATAGTGTCCCCAGACATTCGCTTCCGAAGGCAAAACGAAGTCTTTACGGGAATTCCAATGGGCTATATCACAATTGCAAGATGGTGTAGCCCATGGCTCAAAGGCCCAATCCACTTAATCATTACAAACACAAATATTTATACACAAGACTAGAGGAAGTTTGATTTTTCATTCCACAGCTGAATCCATTGAAACAGTTAAATAAATCCAAGTCTGTCATCATATTCCCAAATACGAATTTTAAACCCCACATTGAAACCCCAAAACCAAATAGTGAAGACATCACTCAGTCAAGTTGAGAGGTAATAAGAATTGGCTTGTTGGAAGGCTTACAGTTCACCATTTCCTTCAAACAAGAACTAGAGACAAGCTTTGAGCCATGACTCTCTCCACAGGCGCCGACACCTGCAACCATCCACAAAAACGATGAGACGCGTGACAACGATATATTGCAACAATGCAAACAATAGAAATGATAAGAGACTGAATGAGGATCCTACCTATAATCCCATGGAGGTAGCCTCTATTTTCCCCTGTACAGAGTAATACCGAACCCCAAATTAAAACCTTTCAAATGACAACACCATCGTGTGCCCAAGCGCTAATATTGGGGATATCATGCTCTCGTAAGAGCATTTGAATGCACCAACTCGTGACCACTAATGCCATACCAAACCCACTCTCCATAGTTTAAGTTTTGTTTCATTACTATGTATGTCTAGTTCCCACATGAAGGCTTAAACCCTGCTATCATATGGTTTCTACCATAGGTTATAGTTTCGCCACCTTATATCCTATTACAATATAACAATACAACACTTATGTTATAATTAAGGCTTAACAAATTAAAATGATAGGGTTTAAATGTAAGTTCATATATGTTCTGCGCTAGCCTTAGTTTAACCCAATACTTATGTATTAATATAATGTAAGTACCATAGGTTTAAAACCTATTAACATGTGAACCTTAGGCTTTAAGAAATAAACTTAACACAATACAATGAAGCCCTAAGATTTTGCTTAGTGAACATGGCATATGGAATATACCATGTTAATTACTTTAACCCTTTTAAATCAATTGCTTGGTTTTGAAGGCCATGTATTGAACCTACAAAATAGAAAACATAACAAGTGTTAATAATTTTTAATAAACTAGAATGTAAACCATAATTAATGCCAAAAATGTGAAATAAAGAGTTAAAAGACCCTAAGGAAGCGTAAGTACTGAACAAGAGATTTAGCAGTAATATTTAAATTGATAAGAATAGTAACTATACCTGTTATAATTTGGAGTCGATAAAAGAACCAACGTCAACAAACAGTATGATATTTAAAATCACAACTTTTTGTACTCTATTAACAACTTTTCGTCGCAAGCATGAACTGCATGTAAATAGAACAAGTTCCTTACTTCAAAGAACTAAGTAAGCCGCTAACAAGTAAACAACTTTATCTCTCAAACTGTCATGGGAGAAAGAGTCCGACCACTTTTCCCACTTTGTTTCCACAAACAAATTTAAGTTGGAATCCATAATTAACAAGTGTAACAATGCAGAAAGGATGAAGCATATAAATCCAGTGACAAAAAATAAGCAACAAAGTGTAAACATAATACTAAGCAGTAAACAACAGTACAACATCATAAGTGAAATACATTAAAAATAATGGCTGAAAGGAAAAGATAGAATGTAAGAACAACTAACAAATAAACAGAGGTACATGAAGTGTACGATAGAGTTCCGTAAGTGAATAATGTCCTGTCTAGGCAGTTTTTACTAGCCTATAAAAAACAAATTCTGATTTTTCGGGACATTACATTGCACGTGTTATTTGAGATTTATTTTATTGTACTTAAAATTTGAGATTATCTGATCAAACTATTGCATTGGTCATATAATCTCTGATCAAACTCTTTCATTTGTTAAACTACAAAACTATCAGTTGACTGCATTCTTTGGAGCCACTTAATTTCAAGCTTAGGTATCTTAAGGTTAGAACTTGAACTTGGACAACTTCCTCCACTTTGGAATCCAAGTAATAATTAGACTCCAGTTACAGAGGAAACAACTCATTATTTTCCATTTCCAAGAGCATCCGTGTAATTTTACCAGTAATTTCCAACTATAGAAAAATACTTCATTAGATTAATCATCATGGTCTATGTTCTACATGGGTTTAAAGGAGCCAAAAAACCATATGAAGTAGAAGTGACAACATAATTGTATAGTGATTCCAAATGACTTGATGGCGTTGACAATTATTATAAGTAGTCAACTAATTACCCTACAATAATTATAACTTCCAACATATTTAATGTTTTCCTCAATCATTACAAGTTGTCAACTATATAACCTATTATAATTATCTCTTCTAAATTATTTAGATGATGATTTTATTCACTTCGTGTGACCTGAAAAAATAAGTTATTTATAAGAATAAAAAATCTAAAACTCCTTTCTTTTCACTCACAAAAATGTGCACATATGGTATATAAGTTATTTTTGACAATTGTGAGGAACACTATTTATTTTAAGCTGTGTAATTCATTGGAAACTATTTCAATCCATCACTAGAATAAATTCAAATCCACGAGTGATTTTCTGAAAAGAAAACACTTCATCACATTTTAAAAAAAAAAGAATCATAACATATTGGCCATTAACATCTAACATGAACTTAGAATTTAAATAAATGCAAAATTTACGTTCGTTTATAATTGTCCATAGAAATTTAATAAATGCAAAATTTATTTTAGGACATAAAACTTAAATAGCTGTAAAATATATCATGGTAAATACCAGATGCTTAACAAAACATTAGTCACGAAAATACTTGTTCACTTAATGTTTTTGACTCGTCTCTTTCCCAACCTTGGGGACTAAATTATGCGTCGTGATGTTCATTTGGCGAGGTTTGCCATTACGTTTGTATATTGTATCCCCGGGATACCAATGATACCAAGGACCTTGCTTCACCACAACATTCCATAAAATAAAACATAGCCACATTAAAAATGTACTTATGCATCATGATCAAAACAGTATCAGAAATAAAGAAAATACATTACAACATAAACGAAAAATATAAATTTTAAAGAAAATACATTACACCATAAAGGAAATATATAAATTTTACCAGCTTGAACTTTCTATATTTAAATCAATACTAGAACATTCAGATTGCATTACCAACTGATTTCTAGCAATATATTGCTATGTAGATGCCCGGATGGTCTGTTGTTGCATTGGTGTCACGTAAGACTAAAACCTTTTAAAAACAATTCAGTAAAATGAAAATATCATGGATCACATTATAATATATTTGGTTGGGAAAATCTATGTTTATTTCTTTTATGGATATTTTAAAGAAACTTGGTAGACTTCAGAATATCAATAAAATATGGACACTTACTAGAAACTTTAATAGTATAACCTTGAAACTGAATCCAAATATGCAAGTCCCATGTGAAGGAGGAATTTTGATCCTTCAATCCTACTTAAAGGAGGGTTTTTGTCCTTCATAGGGTTGCATATAATAAGAATTTAGTATTTAATGAATCCCAAAATATTTGTAATTTCCTTAATCTTTCATGGTCATAATCAATTTTATTAACCATGACTATGTCAAACATGACCACTATGGAAATGAACTTAATAAGAGTGATACTTGTTTGGGATGAGGAATGGCTTGTTCGGGATAAATAAAGGGGATACCTATGGGGACAACAAAAATTCACATCAAGAAGAGGGGCACACAATAAATATATTCAATTGTTTTTTTTTTCTGTCCTCAAAAACTTTCTATGGGGTCAACTACATAGAAATCTTATCGTCGGTCTCCATTGGCTAAACTACATTAGTTCATTGATGCTTTTTTTGATGTTTATAGGAGATATATATTAGACATGGATTGATACAACAATGCCTAATACCACACCTACATCTACTGAAACACCTTCAAATGTTCGCTCTCAAATATGGTCTAAAACATCCAGATAGTATAGTGTATTATATTGAGACTCAGTTAGTATGTGTTTAAAATTTATCCACATGCAAACTTTTGAGTATGTGCATGCATATTTATATTTGTTTTAAATCTTGTTCATTGATTTTACTAAGTTTCGTTAGCATTTTTCTTTGTAGTTAGATGATGTAATAGATTCTCTCATGAGAGTGGGAAACCATCTGTGTCTGGTCGATTGTCTGATTCATCTCGTGACCATTTTCCATCTTTTGGTCATCATTTCAAAGAACGAACAATAGACCAACCACATTTTATTGGTAATATGTTACACACACACACACACACACACACACACACACACACACACACACACACACATATATATATTATTTAAATAAATTACTAATTTCCACATGTGTATATATATGCTTGTGCCTTTATATACTAAATTATACATGAACACATGTGTAAATGTACAGGATCATGGTTCTGCTGAGGATTATGACGATGCATTCAGAGAGATGAGGGTGATGATGCATTTGCAAAAAATGAGGGTGATGCATTTGGAGAAAATGAGGGTGATGGTGCAAGGGGTGGAGATGCTGACGACGTCGCAAGGGACCACGAGAAAGGTCATGAAAATGACCGATGAAAGGGTCAGGGTCAGTGAAGGGATACTTTTGAACAAGTACATGGTTTTAGTCCCATGACCATATATACCCAATGCTCTTCCTTGGGATAATGATATTTTTTTGTCACCCTTTAATAATGCAAATCCCACCATTAAAAATTGAGGGATGATCTTTCTTGCTTGGAACTCCCAGCTAAGAGTAGACAAAGTTTTCTAATGCTTTTTAAATATTTAGGAAAGTTTATTGGTGCCTGTAGAAGTGTTGGGCGAAAGACAAATTGTTTTATTCACTTGATGCTAATGAAGAAGTTTTGGGTGATGAGTCCTGACAAGTGGGTTGATGTACATGAGAGGATATCAAAAGAAGATGTCATTTCAATGTTTAATTTCAAGGAAAGACCAAAACAAAAGATGTTAAAGGTGCAATATTTCAAGCACTTCAAAATTGCAAACCATTTATATGATAGATTCTTGGATTCCTATGGTATATTTCCATGGAATGATGAAGTGCCACATTATTTTGTGAGATGTTTTTATGCATAGTTTTTTTTAAACATGAATATATATTACACACATGTTTTGTCAAAATTTTATGGGGTTGGAAAAGGTAGCACATATGAATGAGAAGGAGACTTTCACGATCCATTGTTTCCTAAGGATACACCTTGTTTGGTGCCTCAACCATAGAGACTTGTTACATTACGATCATAGATGAATTTGACCTATCAGATTACTCTAGAATCCAGAACTTTCATAGGAGACAACTTACCATCAACTCTAGTCAAGGTTGATGCGGGAATGAATAGACATAGAGCACGCACTTGTTCTCGTGCACATTTTTCTTATAAAACAGACACTTAGGTAGATTCAATAAGCCTTGAAGATTCCAAGGCCTATGAAAAACATTGTTGAGATGAGTTTTTTTATTTACTCCATTATGAGGAAGGAGGGAGGTGGGAGGTATGTGAGAACTTTTATTTTTTCCTCATAATTGTTAAATCATGTTTTACTAGTTTATATATATATATATA
>LPNX010475398.1:580454-593155 GCA_001517045.1 Pseudotsuga menziesii
TTGTTAACCTAGGGCCATTGGAGGTACATTTTAATAAATATCTATAAATTTATACGTTCTCATTATTGTCATGACACATTTTTCTAAGATTGAAATTTTGGTTGTGTTCATAGGTTCTAATCCCTTCTCTTATAACCATGGGTATTGGGCCCCTCTCATCATCGATATTTGGAGACAATCCTAGTGTCTCCCAAGATTTTGAGGTAAATTACACCTTTCAAATGTTTTAGTAATGATTAAAAATATTTAGCATTTTTTTTTAAATTTAATTTAAGTTGTCTAAATTAAATGTTTCAAATGTTTAAGTTTAATGATTGACATCTTAAATTTTAATTTATTTTAAACATATGTACATGAAAAGTTTAAGTAATGAAATTAAAATTGTAGGTGGGTAAACGTATTGTACAACCTTCCATGGATTTGGATGTGGTTACCTCTTTGGGTGTTGGGCTCACAAATGTATATTTATTCATTTTTATTATTTTAAATTCCAATTGTATTTTTATTAAAATTTATTTATAGTACAAAATTTATATATTGGAACAAGATCAAATATAATTTAATTAAATGCTTAAATGATTTAATTTGGTCATGCGATCCATAGATTAATGTCTGATGTTTATATACAATATGCTGCACTTGTGTTTAAATGATTTTCAATCATTAGGAATGTTGAATAAAATGCACTTTATGAATTTTAGTTAGGAATGTTTTCAAACATTTAGGTGGAATAATATATGATATTTGTTGAATATTCATTAAAATGGACTTTAGGAATTTTTTCAATCATTAAGAATGTTCAATAAAATGCACTTTATGAATTTTAGTTAGGAATGTTTTCAATAATTTAGGTGGAATAATATATGATATCTCTAGAATATTCATTAAACTGCACTTTAGGAATGTTTTTAATCATTATGAATGTTCAATAAAATGCACTTTAGGAATGCTTTCAATCATTTAGGTGGAATAATATATGATATCTGTAGAATATTCATTACTTAGAGTATATACAAATTTTATAATAGAATAATTAGTTTGACTTAAATAATGTGCCAAAAAATATGAATACATTGAAAAATCGTTTCCTCAAGTAAGATAAATTCCCTAGTGTACGAGTATATAAATTTTTCTAGGAAACTATGGCCGTCATTTATTTATCATTTTCATACTATGATTTGATCATTGATATCGTGATTATATTCGGTTAATAATCATAGTGTATATAATGCATTTTATAGAGTGCTTCAATTTGAATATATTGAATTTTTAAGGTAATCTACCATTTGTTTAAAGTCCGTTAATAAAACAAAATTGTATATAACAATCAAAAGAAAGAAAATTCATGTAAGAAACAATAAGATGTTTAAAGTATGCTAATAAATAAATATTGTATATAGCAATAAAAAAGAATGAAAACCATGTAAGAGACAATAATAATAATGTACACAAGTATTTTAAACTCTTATAATCTAATTTGTTATTTTAGAAATATTAATTGAACAAAAGTGAAAATTTTGGCTATTTACTTGATACATATCATAATGTTACAAATTTAGTGCCACTCGATACAATTCATCAATCAATTTGATGTACATATGATCAATAATCTAAGAACAATATATCATATAATTTACATAAATTTGATATACATACGTTCAACAATCTAAGAAGAATATAAAATAACTTTTATCAATTTGATGTATATAAGCTCAACAATGTAACAACACTATCATATAAGTTTCCTCAATTTGATAAACATAAGCTCAGCAATATAATCTCACAATCTATCATATTTAAGTTTCAAAGAGGCACATATCTCATGAATTGAAAATTTCATAACACGTACTCAAGTGCATAACATTATAATTTCAAGAACAATATATTTTTAGGGAATGTGCTTAAAAAATCATCGAAACAATCTAGATAGCTTATCAATAATCACTCTATTTGAGTGTCACAATTATATAACCAATGCAGATGTCCTTCATGTAAACATTTTGTATCATATTCAACATGATTCAAATTAGAAATAAGATCGTAAAGGAATGTTGTCTTTAATTATTCTTTCATGATCAACTTTTGACATATTCCATCTTTGAGTTTTCAATTTTTTATTTGATTTAACTTCTATCAACATTATGCGAGATGTGCATACCAAATGACTATATCAATAGCATATGAGATCAGGTTGATAGTCTTTAAAGTGAATGTAACTTTCAGTTTGATGTGTTTCTTGAAAAAAAATAACCTTTTAATAGAATTGACCCTCTTTCATATATAAAACCTTTGTCATCATAATCCTCCAATAATTTCATCTTTCTCTCTGTGCATCGCACCAAATAATATGTTCCATTTTCATTGTTGTCGATTGGTGCAACCACAACAAGCACATCTCTTGTACATAATTGAGAACATTGAATTTTTCAAATTCATCTTCATTAAATCAAACAACTTTCACACACACACACACACACACACACACACACACACACACACACACACACACACACACACACACACACATAAAGTATACATAAAGTTACCTTGTCTAACAAGATCAGAAATTCAATCACCATCAGTTGATATTGCAATGTCCTCTGATTCCAACTCCTCAAAGCTTCCGAGTGGTAGTTTTTCGTTTAGATTAATTTTGTTCTGTTTCGAAGGTTTTACATAATTTCCATTGATGCTTTCAGAGTTGTCGATTGATTCTATTTCCTCCATGCAAATAGGACCAAATCATGTTAGCTTCCTACTATCAAATGAAAACACATTTCAGAAGGTTTTTGTTTTGATTAAGTGTAAATGTTGAGTTCCATGAATAGTGCTAGCATCATATGGGATTGATCTGTCTATATCTTGGATTCCAATATATTCAAAAAGAACATTTCCAAGATAAACAATTTACATGTACATGTGAGTAAAATGTTACTAGATGTACATATTAAAGTCATTCCAAGTTGAATAATTATTTTTTGAAAACAAATTGCATACCTGTCCACATCCTTTGATTGTTGATTGCAATCATGACTGATATTTACATGACATCATTGAAAAAATTGATCATTACACACAAATTGATCGGCATATTGTTTCATTTGATACCTTCAAAATGCTTATTTTACACACTCCCTTGCAACATCGTGGTCCCCTTTTCCATGACCAGTTTCAAAAAAGTTCCAACGATACTTAATATTTGGTTTTTTATGAAGGCGACATAGCCAAAATAATGACCCTGAATATTTAAATTGTCATCCACATCCATCTGACCATATCCTATGTTCATTCGTTACAATTCTACGTGTTTTCAATGAACCATAAATAATATCAAAAAAATGTTGTACATAATGCATATAATGTGTGCAGTCATCGTTTATATAGAAATGATATTTGTTGATCACATGTCGATTTTCATTCGTGCTTTCTATATCATCAACATTGTGTTGAACATGTCTATATAGAACATGGACAAATATAGAAACTTAGTCAGAATTATGATATTCACTACGTATTTTTTTTGTGTGATTCAAATGTGTAATTCTCTTCAAAATCAACCACAGAAAAAATAGTCCCTACTGTAAAAACATAGCGTGATTTTTTGAATTGTATGTCTTTTCAGCATGCTCTATGTGATTGTTTGATGTATTTATAAATTTCTTTTTCAAAATTCTTCAAAAACACTATAAAAATGGTTTTATCTTCTTGTAAATATATCATTTTCAAAACAACCTTTGTAGAACTTGTAGAATTGTTGGAATAAGTGACATATTCATATCTCTTCCAATCAACTATTATTTTTGACAATGAATGATAATTAATATCAATAGGGTATTTATGGTGGAATAAATCTATATTTCCACAATGATCACATTTATTTCCACCGACACATATTTTGTTGTAAAATATCTCATGACTATCTTTTTAACATATAATTTCATATATAAAAGCACAAATTGTGGAAGGAGGTGAATTTGGCCAAATTTTTACCAAACCGGAGTATTGTGTCATAATATAATTCAAACTGAACATGATAGTGACAACAACATGTGTCACAAATAGTGATAGGTCTAACATACTATGGCAGCTATTGTACAAATGTATTGATTGACAAATTCACTTCTCTGTGTTCATCTTTAAATTTATTGAACAATTGTATTTGATTCATCTCCATTATATTTTTTCGATGGATTTCATGCTGATTTTGAGATATTCTTCGTTGCATCACATCCCTTGCATTTGGTGAAACATGAGAATTTTCCACCCAATATTCATGAATTATAGCTTTAACACTTTTAGTGACCCTATCTTTATAGGGTTGTATACAAAATAATTTCCCAACAAGAAAGATCATCATTTGTATCTATTTGTAATCAAAATTTGTTATATTTTTATAAATTTTTCTGTGAAGTTCTGATCACTTTTGCGATTTGCATTGTCAAACATTTCTTTCTATTACTATATATGAAATAACCATTGTTTGTATTATTCTACGTGCAGCCCTAATATCTTTATTTCTGTATTTTCTAATAGTTTTAATTGCCTCGGCTATATTTTCGAGCACATTTTTATTCACTTTTGAATCTTTTGTCTTCTTTTTAATATGTATCTACATTTGGAAATTATTTTCAAAAATACAATCATTTACAAAACCCAGTGATGGCATTTTAAGCAAATTTACAATATGTGTACATACCTGGTTCAATTTATTCTTGAGCCTGATTTTCAATATTCATATCATATACATTTTGATCCAAATCTCTAATTACATCATCATTAGCGATGTCTTGAATATTTGTACTCTTTTGTTTCTTTTTTTCATGGTATTGGAGTCTTTGCTTTTCATTATGTAAGGCATCATCTTGAGTGCGATCAAATTTCCTCTTTTTCTCTTTTTTGTTGCCCATGATTATTCAATGTATACCCTCACCTTAGAATAAATTTCTCTCCATAGGATCTGAATCATCAAAGAAAAAAAATCACCTTAAGAGACTTGTCCATATAAAAATTGCTCAAAATAGTTAAAAAATAAATGCACCATAGAAAAAATTGGTGAAGAATTTTTAAGAAAATGTGTACCATAAAATATTTCCCACGGTAAAGAAAAAATGTCTCCACCTTAGAAGATATTTTCTAATAACATTTTACCCTTTAAAAAATGATTTTAGCATAAAAATAAGATTTTACCATTAAAAAATTCCCAAAAGAATCTTTGCTATCAAAGAAAAAGAGCCTCTGTCTTAGAGGATAGTTTCTAAGAACATTTTACCATAACAAATTTTCCAAAAGAATGTTTACTATCAAAGAAAAAGAGCCTTCATCTTAGAAGAAAGCTTTTAGGAACACTTACCATAAAACAATCCTTCTTTTGTAACCGAGTAAAATGGTGATCTTTTAAAAAATGCAAAAATATGTGTATACATGATTCTTATAACTATGAATCAAAACTTTGTTTCAAAAAAAATTCCTTGATTTTTTTCTGATCAATGAAAAAACTTCAATAGAGCTTTTCAGATGAACTATTAGTTCAATCAAACTATTTTCCGTCTATTAAAACTAACTTTCGATCGAACTTTTAATGTTTTTCAGCGGAAATATTAGTTCGGTTGAAAAACTGTAAATTTTCTGAAATGGTATTTCATCCCATCCTTGACTCTTCTTCCAATTTCGAAGAGATTGAATCATATCAAATACTTAAAATTTCTCTTCACAAATAATACCCTTGGTTGCATAATTCAATCTACTTTCTATAGATGTGAATTTTGTTTAATTTGGTGTGATCCACTAATTTTATTTATTATATTTCTCACAAGGTGTCTCAATTGCTTCAAAATTTAATAGAATTCATTGAAATTAAAATTCAATAACTTCTTAAAGACACGATTAAAAAATTTGAAAAAATCATGGTAGGAAACATTGATGTCTTGTCTTCAAAAGGGTACTTTCAATTTTTTTGTTTTCAATTGGATATTAGGGAAGATGTTGTGTCAAAAAAAACATGTCAGTTTTATGCTAGTTTTTTCAAATTGGTTCACTGGAAAAAATTCTAATAATTATTGTATGCAGTTGTTCGATACAGACTTATAGGCAAAGTTTAGTAGAATCTGTCTATATCATCATAATATATTTTGTTTTTAATGAACAATAGTTGAATAATGAATAAAATTTTGTCTCAAAATGTGGATATTTATCATAATTCATTAATTAAGAACATACTATCAAACACTTACAAAAATGACATATCAAATGCCAATAAAAAAAATCTAAAAAAAAAACTGATAGAAAGCTAACGCAATTCTCTACAAGTTTTATTTTTGCAACAAAATGAAATTATAAATACAACTCTATTTTTTCTTTGCTCGAAGTTGAAAAACTTGCAGAAACAACATTGCTTTTCTCATAACCCCCTACGCCCCCCCCCCCCCCCCCCCCCCCCCCCAAAAAACAAAAACACTCAGATTCATGATTTCACCAAATATTCTTGAAAATGATTAAGTATTGGAAAATTGGCTCACGTGGCCTTGGGTAAATGAATGGCATACCTAATGTGTGATTGATAAAAATCATCTGAAACTACCATGATACATATTTTCAAGAATGATATTTCTCCATAGTCTTATTTTTCATAGAAGGTGTTTGGAGACAAAATTAACAGCCTTCCAAAATAGGGGTTCAAGTTGTTTTTACACCAAAGTAGGAAATCTCACTGAGTGGCCTCAGGGAAATGCCCTCCATTGCATGTGGGTTGAATAAAATTCCTAAACAATATGGTCATCATGTATATGGGTGTTTTGTATACCTGACCATGTCTTTACATTGAATTCAAAGTACCTAAGGAAGAAGTTATGGATCTTCCATAACAAGGTTTTAGGATGTTTTTCACCAAGTTCAATAAAATGCTCGCCTATGGAAAATGAAGATGAGTATGAAGATGAAACAATTTTTTTTTTGATAAGTGAGGTTTGCTACATCCTATGGTATCATTTTTTCATGGTTATTGTGAAATAAAAAATCCACCATAGAGTTTGGACAAATTGCTAAGTATAGAATTGATGGTAAAACTAACTAAGTGACCTAAACAAAATGCCCTCCATCTCTTGCGGTTGATATATTAAATAATTTTGAGAGTATGTATCTCTATTATGTTTTTCTGTGCATCCAACCATGGTCTCATATGGTCTAAAGAGTCTCTGAGGAGAAAGATATGGATCTGCCAAAAGTGCTTCCCAACCAGATTTGCACTACTGAAGTAAAATGCCCGCCGAGGAGAAAGAAAGAGGTTTCAAGGGGTTAAATTGGCTTGGATAGAATATTCTAGTTGGTCCCTATCCAATGTATGTATCACATTCCATATTTGATGAAAAAATATGAACACATGGGTGACCTAGGCTTTGAATAAATTTGTGTGTCAAATTAACAGTTTGGAATACCACTTTCAAATTTCTACCACATGTTGGGTGTGTGTCGACTGGGTCGTCAATTAAGATGATATTGTTCATTACTAAAGGATATATCTAGTCATTCTTGTAGTTTTATTTATGGTGATCACATGAGGGAAAAATTAATCTGCCAAAATGAAGAAAAAGTATTTTACATGTTAAAGATAATTTTATCCAAGCGTGGAATTAAAACAGTTTGGAATCATATTTTCAAATCCCCACCAGATGATGGGTTTGTATCAAAAAGTTCAAAAGGTGACATGGATATGATCCTTGTTGAGATTGATATCAAAACCTTATTTTAGTTTGCATTATGATGGTCATACATGCAAAAAATGAATCTGCCAAAAAGTAAGAAAAATATTATTTTGCATATTAAAGAACAAAAAATGGTTAAGTTTTGAAAAAAGGGGAAGTGTTAAGAATGCATGCAAGGGGACATAGTTCAATCCCATAGGGGCTATGTGATTCCCTCAAGTTCTAAGGGGATTCCCCCATGAGGTGAGGGTAAGCCCAAAGAGGGTTAAGGATACCCATAGGGGCTAGGATGAAGACCACAAGGGCTTAATATGACCGCAAAGGGGATAAAGGGAACCTTCAAGGGCTTAGAGATGTCCTAAAGGGGATAGATATGGCCACAGAAGGTAATCCCCGATGAGGAAAATCGTAGGGATCCTGCAAAGGAGGAATAAAGCTCTTAGAAATTAGAGAAAGCTCATAGGCTTTAAGGGTATCCATGGGAGATGAAGCCCATGGTACTGAAAATGATAGAAGCTCGTAGGCCTCAAGGATGATAAAATGTTCAGTTAATTAATTGATTGCATTTTTGTAATAAACATAATTGCATATTAAAGAATAATCTATCAAATATTTGAAGAGGCATGGAGGTTTGAAGGTCATGAGCATATTTTTAAAAGAGGAAATGTTTTAAAATGTAGAAGATATAAACAAAATTATGAAGAATAAGTGGTTTCTCTGATGATTAGATTGAATTTTCAGTAAGGATTAGAAACTGAAGCATATGCTAGGTTATATAATTCATATATAAAACATCATTGAACACCAGAAGAAGAGATGAGGTTGAGTTCACATTCAAGATGAAGAAGTGCATAATAGAAGGCAGACTATAAAGGAGAAGAGCTAAAGCTATATGGGTTCCATATATATGTAGCAACATGAGAAGACATATATCAAAAAAGTGAAGAAATTGACAGTATTTAAGGAAGATCTGGAAGACTATGGTGGTAGGGTGGTGCTAGGGCAGGATACATTCCTACAAGGGGGTTGTAGCATCCTTCCAGTAGTAGATGGTAAATAGAGTGTTGTAAAATCCTTGTCTGTAGTAGAAGGAAGAAACCAAGGTGTAGTATCATCCTTGTCTGTGGTAGCAGGAAGAAACTAGGTTGTAGTAGCATCCTTGCATGTAGTAGCAGGCATAAACTTCTTGTAAATATAATTTTGCAGTATAGAAAGTGTTAGAATATAATCCGTTAGGGTTATATAATGTAAATAAATAAATAGTAGGAAGCCAAACAGGTTGAGCAGAAGGTGAAACCCAACCACCATGTGATTTGTATAAATATAGGCATTTGCATTGGAATAATAATCAATCGGGAGTTATTACCAACAAGTGGTATCAGAGCAGGGCTGTCTGCCATAACTCCTGCCTGTCAGACCTTCGTTCTGCCATATCTATTTCAGGTTACGTGGTTTCCTGCCCATCGCTAGTCTTCCCTCTGCTCTTCCCTCCTGCCAGTGCATTCATTGCATGCATTGGAGATAGCGTGGGCTGCTACATGACCTACCCCTAATTTCTGAAATAGAGGATGCATTGAGCTACCTGAAGACTGAATGTGCTGCGTAGAGCTGAATGTGCTAAGCTGCAACCTGGTATTGCTGAAGAATGGTGACTCTGCGTTGAAGACCCATGGATGCTGTAAACTCCAATGTGCACCATTTTGCTATACGTTGTGAGCGTGAAGAGACTCTGGATTAAAGCCGCCTGAAATTTGAAGAGCCCGTGTTGTGAGAGCTGCGACTTGGTTACTCTCATATTTTGTGAAGTCATGCTGTTGCAGAGGAGAGTCACGTTGGTTACTCTCATATTTTTGTGATGCGAATGGAGTTTTTCTCTTCAAAGTGAACTCGTGGTGAGATATTGTGCATATTCTCTGAGTCTAAACGTGAGTCAGTCACAAGAATATTTCCAGTATTCAACTATGGGAAGGTAAAATGCTTTGTATTCTGCATTGAAATTATTCATTGGGAAATACATAAACCCTAATTTCTATGCATGGAGTTTAAGTGAAAAGTTCTCAATTTTTTTTCATTTGCATTGCTTGAAAGAGGACTGTAACTTATATATATGAGCTACATCTGAACCTGTGTGGAGAACTGGGCTGCTGTGTGGAGAAATGAGCGTGTATATACCTTGCGTGGACTACCTGCGTGGAGAACTGCGTGTATATACCTTGATATTTCAGTTATAAATGTTTGACATTCATATGATAGCATATAATCATACTTTCAGTGAGTGATGCATACATAAATGTCAATAAAATTATGCTGCAGCTTATCCAAACGACGTCTGAAATATCTAGCAATTGGAAAGCAAATACCTAAACCCTAGGATGCATTTGTACAGAATGGGTTTTGCTCAATTTTCTTAAGGCACAATGAGTTAAAAATTAAATCTGTATATCTGAATTGAAGCCTGAACAGTTATCAGAATTTTTAACATGCCCTACTGGATAAAACTTGCATGCATTTGATACCATGGTATCGCTGACTGATATATAATGCTTGAAGCGTTAATATTGCTGATTGGTAGATCGTATCTATACTGCTTGAAGTCTAGAAACTTTTATATGTTGCTGGTGTTTTGAGCCTTGTAAACCTAGACTGCTGAAAACCTATTGAAGACCGCGTTGTATGTTGAAGGATGAGTTGTATGCTGCTGAAGGCTGAGTTGTATGCTGCTGAAGACTGCGTTGTATGCTGAAAACTGCATTGAAGACAGTTGAAGACTGTGTTTTATGCTGAAGAATATCATCTATTTCTAGAGACTGATACGTGCAAATGTTATATGCTATATATTTCCAGTGACTGATATAAAGAAGCCAACTGACAGTGATATATTTTGTATCTATCTGATATATTTGCTATAAAATTGCATTGTATTCACCTTGGCAGAGACTATAGACCTGGAAGGTTATTAATTTTTTATTTCTCCCTAAAAATTACACTAACAATTGTAAAAATGCAATATATAGCATCTATATTGGGTGCCTCTCTCACTGGCAAAGACACCTATTCAAAATGGTGGAGGAAGATCAAATCTTCCTTCATCTACAATGACCTTTGGGATGGCATTTGTGAAGGCACCACAATAGAGACAGCAGCTGGAAAGACCATAACCACTGACCCTGAACCTCCAGAATCTGAGAAAGAGAAGGCCATTTGGAGAACAAAAGACAAGAAAGCCTTAGCTGTAATCACTTCCACTGTTAATGAAGAGGTGAGCTAGCACATATTGCCTGCAAAATCATGTTTTGAAGCATTAAAAACATTAAAAGAACTGTATGATTCACACAGTGAAATGGAAGTTATTCAACTAATGTTAAAATTATTCAGTATTGAAGTAAAAGACAATGATCCTATGTTAGTTGCCTCTGAAATCAAAGCCATCATGCACAAGATTCAAGCCTCTAGTATGAAACCAGATCTTCCTCTTGCAGCATTTGTAAAATCTTTGTATCCTACTCACTCCAACTATCTTGAGTCATTGCAAGCTAGTGACAAGTTCAAATCACTAACATTTGACACCCTGGTAGAAAAGATAGCTGACAAAGATAAATCCTTTGGTAAGAAGACAACCGAGCCTACTGGAGAATCACTTTGCTTTGCTCAAAAAGCAAAGAACCAAGCCAAAGATCAATCCAAAGATCATCCCAAAGGAGAAAGTATCAAGAGAGGCAGAGGAAGAAGAAGCTTCAGAGGCAGAGGGGGCATAAATAACTTCACCAAAAGATCAGACTTGCAGTGCAAGCATTGTGGAAAGACTGGGCACACATCAGATCAATGTTGGGCTTCATGGGACTCCATCAAAGACAAGCACAACCAGAAGAAAGATGACCAAGATGCTAGTAAATCTTCTGATTCTTGTATTGTTGCACATTGTAATCTTGGATTTAATGAAATGACTTCTCTTTCATCTTACCAAGATTGTTTGTTGCTTGATACTGGTGCAACATCACACATGGCATTTAGAAAAGACTGTTTTGAAGAACTAAATGAAACAATAGATGGCATAGTTTACTTTGCAGATAAGTCAAGTATTAAACCAAAGGGAATGGGCACCATTCGACTGAAGATGCCTGGATTCCCTGATTTCTTGTTGAAGAACGTTCTCTTTCTTCCAGAGTTGTAGAGAAGCCTGCTGTCCTTGGTGGAGATTCGACAGCAATGCCATTCCATCCACATGTTTGATGGAATCGTTGAAATAAGAAAGTCCTCTGACAACCAAGTCATCATGACTGGATACGAAGATGGAAAGCTGCTGAAGCTCAAGGGTTCATCCGCAAGATTTCAGAACTATGCCTACCTCTCTCAGCATGGAGAAGGTAATATGTCATCTAGCTCATTGTGGCATGCAAGATTTGGTCATCTAAATTATAACAGTCTTCGCTTGTTGAAAAAGAATGGTGTAATTCGATTGCCCACCATTCCTAAAGAGAAGAATAAATGTGATGCATGTATATTAGGGAAGCATAGTAAGCTGCCATTCCATGAATCTAATTTCAGAGCAAGTAGGAAATTAGAACTAGTGCGTTCTGATTTATGTGGCCCAATGCCAACTCCTTCAGCAAATGGGAATAAGTATTTTATGACATTTGTTGATGACTACTCACAAATGTGTTGGATTTACTATTTAAAGACAAAGTCAGAAGCATTTCAAACATTCAAATACTTTCATGCGTTGATTGAAAAACAAGCACAATAAAAAATTGGTACACTTCGTACTGATAATGGAAAAGAATACACTTCAAATGCTTTTGAAGCTTATCTTAGTCAACATGGAATTGCACATCATACTACCGTTCCCTACAATCCTCAAAAAAATGGTGTAGCGGAGAGAATGAATAGAACCATAATGAATTTGGTTTGCTCAATGATGTTTTTCAAGAATGTAAAACTAATGTTTTGGGGTGATGCAGTAAAATGTGCAGCATATTTGAGAAATAGAAGTCCCTCAAATGCTCT
>LPNX010475398.1:594230-635052 GCA_001517045.1 Pseudotsuga menziesii
TGTGAACGACAATGGTTAGCTGCAAAAAGAGTTCTAAGATACTTGAAGGGGACTCAAGACGTTGGACTCAAGTACTCTAAAGTGGATGACTTCAAACTTATTGGGTACTCAGACTCAGATTTTGATGGCGATAAGGAGACAAGAGTATCAACTTCTGGATACACTATGAGTCTTGGATCAGAAGCTGTCTCATGGAGATCACGCAAACAATCAGTTCCGGCAGATTCAACAACAGAAGCAGAATATGTGGCTGCAGCTGAAGCAACAAAAGAAATAGTATGGCTCAGGAAGATACTTGAAGATTTGCAAGAAAAAAAAGAGAACTCCACTCCATTACTGGTCGACAATACTTCTGCAATCAAGCTGGCTAAGAATCCTAGATTCCATGATCTAACCAAACACATCAACACAATGTATCATTTGAGTCGACATCATGTCAAAACCAAGATAGTCCATCTTCGACATTGTTCCACAAATGATCAAGTTGCAGACATCTTCACCAAAGCGCTTGGACGAGAAAAGTTTGAAAGGTTCAGAAACATGCTCGGACTTATGAACACCCCTTTGGATTAAGAGGGGGATTGTTAGAATATAATCCGTTAGGGTTATATAATGTAAATAAATAAATAAATAAATAGTAGGAAGCCAAACAGGCTGAGTAGAAGGTGAAACCCAACGGCCATGTGATTTGTATAAATATAGGCATTTACGTTGGAATAATAATCAATCGGGAGTTATTACCAACAGAAAGAAGTTGTGGTTTTCCCAATTGGGATTCCACGATAAAAATATGTGTTATGTGTATCTTGTTGATTCCATATTTTGATTAAGTTTAAATAAGTGGCTTAAAATAGTAAAAATTTAACAATAAAGAAAATACCTTATAAGGAAAATGTATTTATGCGCTTATATAGAAAAATGTTGTTATGCCGCATATAAAGAAAATACCTTATAAGGAAAAATGTACTTATGCCCTTATAAAGAAAAATGATGTTATGCCCATATAAAGAAAATAGCATATGAGGTAAAATTGTACTTATGCCCTTATAAAGAATAATGTTGTTATGCTCGTATAAATAAAATACCTTATAAGGAAAAAGGTTCTTATGCCCTTATAAATAAAATACTTTATAAAGCAAAATGTCGTTATGGCCATATAAAGAAAATACATTATAAGAAAAAATGTCCTTATTCTATTATAATGAAAATTGTTCTTATACCTTATAAAGAAAATACCGTGTTAAGAAAAATGTCTTTGTGGCCTTATGAAACATCCTTTTGTTTTTATGCCCTTAAAATATGTGAACCTGGATAATGTGAACTCTTGGCTTAAATATGAGCTTGGATATGCGAACTCTCGACTGAAAAAAATAATAGAAAAAGATTCTTGATTGAGAAATTATGGAAAAATATCTCAATCGAGAGATTATATATACAACTCTTAGTCGAGCAATTATGGAATCCCATCAGAATCAGAGACATTTAATGTGTTTGCTCTTAAATATTCTCAAGGCATTATGCGACAAAACTCTTGTTCAAGAAATGTTTTAAACTTTCAGATGAGAGTTTTAAATAAATTTCAACCGAGAGTCTTAATTAAATCCAGGTTAAGTTTAGAGCAGGAATAACTCTCTCTCGAGATATTTTAAATTTATCGAATCAGGTATTTTCTCATTCTAGAGTTTCTAGTGAACAATTCCAACACCGTTTCTGCAATATTCAGAAATGTGTCACTTTAACAAGGTGGAAACACTGCAAAACATGATAATTATGTGTCAAAGTTTATACCAGTAGATTCATCATTCAATCTACTTCCTCATAATACACAAATTTTTGGATTTCATTTAGGATTTCTATGTTTTACTATGTTTTTCTAAACTTTATCATTAAAAAATTTAGTGACTTAAAAATCAATCACAATGAAAATTCAATATCATCACAATGATGAAGCCAAAAAATATAAATCTCACAAGGATCATTTTTTGCAGTCTCCTCTTCAAAAGGGTGGTTTTAGTTTGTTTGATAATACTCACATTTGAAAGAAAATGAAAAGAAAAAAACATGTGTCAATAAGGCACCATTTTTTGTACAAATGTTATTTTAATAAATAATATAAATTAGCATATTAGTCTGAAAATCCTGAACATATAGTCCATGCACAAGTGAAATCTATGTAGATTATGAGTATAAATGTTGTTTCCCTGAAATGAATAACTATCTCTAAAAAAAATGTGGCTCGCACTGGTCACTCATTATTGATACTGAAAATTTTAAAGTATATGTCGTTGGTGGACGTCCAATTTTCCGCACTATATGTCAATAATTGTTTTTTAAATATGAGTACGTAGCTAATTCAATTCTCTAAAACTTCTATGTTTACTTCAAGGTGAAATTCATAAGGGAGATATGAGTTTGAAGGGGTTGAAGTTGAAAAACATAAAATTTTACAGCTTGTTTTGTCAAAAAACAAGCAAAAGTGTTTCCCAGCTTCATTTTTTGACCCCTCAAAAAGTTGGATTACCGAAGAGAGTCATGGATGATGAAAGGGATTCCTACTCCAAGAGGTGTGTTGTGTAGGGAAATTATTGTGGAAGCCAAGGAAGTGAGAGCTAAGTGAGATCCCTGTAGATATTTGTATCAACATTTGGCTAAGAATATAAGGTATATTGGGTTGTGGGATGAGAGAGAGAAACTTGTAGGTGTTTCATTTGGCTTGGTGGACTCATATCCTGGCTTGGCGGTTTCCTCAAAATATAAAAGACTATAGGTGGGAAGAGTGCCTATGGTTGTATGGAAAATCAGTCTTACACAGTTAGGTGATTGTATCTACACTGTTTAAGGATAAGTATTATCATGTATTTGGATGTGAAGTGATTTTAAAAAATTCATGTAATGTTTATGCTTACATATGCATGCTCATTCTAAGTGGATCGATTTATTTTTCGATGTGTATGTTTACTTATTTTCTACACACATATTTTATTTTTATGAATGTGTATTATAGGGTTTGGGGAAAAATTGGAGGAAAAAATCCATGTAATGTCCCCTCTTGATGGTCGGATTGGATTGGGGGGAGGTTACATGGTGGTATCAGAGCTTTTGGTTGCAATACTAAAGTTGTATGGGACAAAAATTTAGACTTAGTGGTGAAAATAAAAAATGCTTCATGAAAAATCATGTTTTTTTAAGTGAGAGAGAGGGAAGCCAGTATTAATCTTGGAATATGTTCATATTAATCCCTAGAATTTCCAAATTAAAATTATTTGCAAATACAAGTTTCAAAAGTTTGAAAAATTTTAGTTCGACCTCACCAATGCTAGGTGGCAAAGTGATATGGAAGATCCATGCAAAAAATAGGTCTTACATGGAAGAGCCATGTGGGAAGAGGGTCTAATGTGGATCAACAAAATCACATCTATGTGCAAGTGTGCGCATGTGGAAGAGGGTGAAGGAAGATAAGGTATCTTAATTGGGAGGTAGTGGATATCGACGAATCTCAGTGGTTCAAGGTCACAAACATGTGTGGAGGATAATGAATCATAGTGACCCTGAGAAAAAACCACCTCATACATGTTGAAGCTATTGGTGAGTTCAAGATAAGAAAGTGGGTTTAGGAAACCATTTTCTCAAGTCCTTGAAACTGCCTTTAGGTATAATGGGAAGTGATGTAACATGGGGTCCATATCTAACGAGAGGGTGTGTCAGGTGTGATGCCATTTGGTCATTTCAGACATCATCTATCTCCTAGATTATATCAGCAAATCTTATTGATTAAGAACCATGAAGGTGCAAAAACTCTAATTTAGTACTGCAACCCTGAAGAAACTCCATCCATGTGTCATCCTCTCATGCATTTAGAGCCCCAAAAGTAGGTTTTAGAAACCACTTTCTATGGACCCTAAAACCACTTTTAGTCTAATAGGAGACGATGTGATGTAGTGTTGCATGAGGTTATTTCATGGGTGATGGGGCTGCAGGGGATATGTCTGTATGGATGAATCATGTGGTATCATCGGGAGTGATGGGAACTACATCAGTCCTTTCAAAGATGGAATATTGCTAAGGTCATATTGACAAATGTCATTTCTTTAGGCCCATGAAGGTGCAAGAAAATTAATCTATCAGCATGATCCTAAAACCTAAAACCTTTTATACATGATAAGTGGTAAGGTGTGGTGGTTGGTGTCCAAAAGGTGTGAATAAAGGAAAAATTAACACTTTCCATGGTCAAAGTTAAGGTTCCCATATGTCAAAAAGCACAGTTGAACTTGTGTGTCATATTGCATGAAATGGAAATATTTACAAAAAACAAAAATGAGGGTGTTTCCCTCTACTCGCCTTATAGTGACATAGGGAGGTTGCAAGCGGGGAATCCCCCTTGACCGCTCCCCCCACCCCCTCATATTTTTAATTAACAAATTTTTATCTTGAAAAATTTCTATAGGAATGATTGCAAATTGTATGCAACTGTATGTTTTCGAGAAAAAATAAAATGAAATTCCTAAGTTGGAGGATTATTATGCACTACAAAAATTCCATGATGTGTTTCCTGATGAAGTTCCAACACTTCCTTCAGAGACAGACATCAATTTTACCATATTTCTTGTTCTAGGACCCAAAACACCTTACAAGATGAGTACACCATATTTATTAGAGTTGAAAATGCAATGGCAAGAATTGTTGGAAAATAAGTAAATTTGTCCAAGTGTGTCTCCATGGGGAGCACCCATCATCCTTGTGAAGAAGAAAAATGGAACACTCAGGTTATGGATCCATTACATGAAATTGAACAAAGTTACACCAAATAAGAAATACCCATTGCCTTGAATTAGAGACCTTTTTTATTAAATGAGAGGGGAAAATATATTTTCGAAAATTGACTTGAGTTCCGGTTACCATCTAGTGAGAATCAAGGAGGAATATATTCACAAGACAACATTTAGGACAATGTATGAGGACTATGAGTTTGTGTTGGTTCCATTTGGTCTCACCAATGCACCAACTATATTCATGTGCCTCATGAATAGTGTTTTCAGCAGTTATTTGGACAAGTTTGTTCTTGTTTTTTTAAATGGAATGCTTATCTATTCTAAGAATGAAGATGAGCATGAAGAACTTTTGAGAATTGATTTGAAATTTATAAGGTATCATAAGTTGTATGCAAAGATAAGAAAATGTGATTTTTATAATAATACAATTCATTATTTGGGTCACGTTGTTTTAGAAGAAGGAATCTCTATTCACCTTGAGAAGATTGAAGCCATCATAAATTGTACAACTCTAAGTAATCTGAAATATGGGAGATACTTTATGGATCTTGTCAGTTACTAAAGAAGGGTCATTGAAGGATTCTCCAATGTTGCACATCTAATCACTTATTTGCAAAAGAATGGGAGAATGTTTGAATCGAAACTAACATGTGAAGAGAGTTTTCAACTGGTAAATAGGCTTCTCACAAGTGCTCCAGTTCTGAAGATTCCAAATCACAAAGAAGACTTTCTGGTGTGCACGAATGCATGTGATCAAGGATTTGGAGGAGTTCTTATGCAAGATAACCATGTGGTATGCTATGAGTCAATGAAGTTGAAAGAATGTGAGAAAAACTTTGGTATCCATGATTTAGAGCTTGCATCCATAGTGCATGCTTTGAAAATGTGGAGGGAGTATTTAGTGGCAGAAAATTTGATCTAAGAAAAGACCATTGTAGTCTAAAATATTTATTTGAGAATCCAACATTAAATGCTAGGAAATCTAGACAACTAGAATTTTTGTGTGAATTTGATTTTGAGATCAAACAAATAAAAGGTATTTGGAAAATAAACTGGGTCATGCACTTATCATAAAAGTACACTCAAGGTATGTGACATCCATTAGTACCTTCTAGTCAAATTTGGGGAAACTGATTTTTAACAGTATTGTTTTTTTTTGTAAGTTGCACAATATATTATATTACAGGGGAAAAAAATTATATCCAAAAACTCAAGACTGTCTGAGGTTGAAAGAGGCCAAGCCTCCTCCAGAGCCTCTCAAAACATAAGACACCTTTCTATCCAAATTCATACTGGTAATGCTCATGACTAAAAGTATTGTTCAGGACTGATAAATAAAGAAACTGGGTTTCATGGAACCATAGATGACATACTAAACTTTGGTAAACCAGCAAAGCCCAGCTACTTATAAAAAGACATAAACATAAATTGTAACCAAACATAAGCATAAACATAAACTGTAACCAAAATCCTGCGAGAGACAGAACCAAAAGGAAACCTGTTCAGAATGAACATTAAGCCGAGGGTAATTCTTCAGTGATGGGGCAAGCCCATCGTTCCTCCTACGACATAGTAGGCGATTTTGTGGCAGCAGTTGGTGCAGGAGTCATAGAAGGTGGATGATGCTCCATTTGCAGGGTTGGTGAGTCCTTCTATTGTTTGAAAAGAGGTTCCACTGTAGATGGAATCGAGAATAGTTTAGCAGGTGGCATTTTCATAGAGTAGCCTGTTGCACTACCATTGCCACCCAAACTGGATATGGAATGACCACCCATTTCACTACCACTAGCACCTCCACCCTGTGCACCTCCCCCTGAGTTGTGGACATTCAAGCTCAAAATACTTGTCGTTCCTTTCTAGGAAAAGGATTTGTCTATGGTCGTAAGTTGAGCATCAATCTCGGCAATTTTAGTCTTCATGGAGTGAATCCCAATCTAGGCTTCCGCCCAATTACTAACCATATCTTCTGCTAAATTACAAATCATATTTTTCAGCATCCAATAATGCTTTATATGACAACCTTCCTCTCCTTTCAAAAGCTTACAGCTCAACACCTTATTCTCCCATGCTTCCACCAGGACTTGAACCCTCATTGAAATGTGCGGTTCATACTCCATGGGGATGGGAGCACTGCATCCCCTCTGGTGTTTGGCCGTCCCCAAGTTGGAATTCCTAGGGATACCTCACTAGCAAGACGTGGCCATAGAATTTATCCTATAAGCAATATGCAGAGGAGGGAAATCTCCGTCGTGGGATCGAAACACGCAGCAACAACAGCGAGTCTGTAAACCTTCACCCTGAAATTGGACCCAATGCATATTTCCTCCATATCATAATACATGAGGTGAAGCTGAGTTAACGGCCTATCAATCACCATTAAACCTTGCAGACGGGCCATGAATGATCCTAGGATGTTGTACCTCATCCAGGCCATCTCGCATGCTACGAAGTGACTTGGGAATTTTCTTCTTAGCTAAGAGAATCCTGCACAGGTTGACAAAGGTCATGAGCCAGGTGGTGAGAGGTCATATTTACATGAGCCAAAGTCAGTGGCCAAAGAATAGGCCAAGTGTCACTGGGGTTCGTCGAACAAGAGACGTTGGGCATATCATTCGCATCGAGGCAAGACAAATCATAGTTGGAAGCTTAAGTTGGTGGTTGGAGAGTAGGGCACGTGTCATAAGAGTTGTCCAGATAGTTTTCATTGATATTATCACCCGCATCTAGGTGGGACAGATCAAAGTGGGCATAGTGGAGACACTTGGTTCTAATTTGCTCATCTAGTGAATCTTGTAATGTGTCTTCCGCCAGGGAGTAGGGTGAACTAAATCCTGAGTTAAATAAGAATTCAGCTAAGGAATTTTCTTTTCTGCACATGTGGTGAAAGGTGATAGCGTGCATGTTTTGTAGGAGCGAGGCTAGAATGTTGATACCCTGGGTGAAATGCCAACTAGTGTTGACTTTGGAAACCTACGAGCCATGGAGAAGTTTAGAGGCCATGGAAAGGATAATGCCAGAGTCTCCTTCCATAATAATTGGCAAGATTCCTTTTTGTTTAAAAAACGATAGTCCAGCATTCAAACAATCGATTCCAGCTGCATTATTGGAGTTAAAACCCCGAGTTGCCATAGAGATGAGGGTAATGTTGCCTTGATTGTTTCTTATAACTCCACCGAAACCAGCTTTGCCTAGATTTCCCTTTAAGGCTCTAACAAAGTTGAGTTTAAACACATTCTTAGGCAGAGGATCCCAGTGCGTAGGGTTGTCTAGACATATGGTGGATTTACTGTAGGAATAAGGGACAATGGAGACATCAAAGTTTAGAGCAGTTAAAATAAGTTTTTCTTTTTGAGTGGTGGGGAGGTCGACAGATGACCAACCTTTCAAGTGAATGGTTTCTTGGAGATGATTTATGATTGCTTTCCATAAAACTTGAGGTGAAGAGGTGGAATTTGCAAAAATTCTGTTGTTTCGTTCTTTCTAGGTGAGCTAAAGAACGAAACCAGGAATAAGTGTCCAAAGTTGGTTGAGGATGTTACTTTCAAAGGGGTGGTCCATCCAGTTTTTAAGAGACTCAGTGATATTGCCTTTTACTATGTTGGTACATCTGAAAATCCCAGCCACATAGTCTTGTGGAAATTGAACCCGGGTGTTAGAAAAATTACACTCACAACAATTTCCAATTACACATGCAAATTACTCACAAAAGAGACTGAATATGGAGCTGAACACTAATCTATATTGAATAAGTGTACAATAGCAAACCCTGTGAAGTCATAGGCTGCCACAATAAATAATTACATGAGAGATTCGAATGCATGAAGATGCCATTCAAATTTAGTCAAAACCAGATGTTTGTGCCAGAAATTGTTTCCAAGGCCAGAGAAACAAGCCAACACAATCTCAAATATAAAACTCAATAAAACTAGGGTTTAGGGTTTGTTTAAAAGGTTTTTAATGGTTGTAAGCTTTAGGAACTATCACGGAATACGTTCAGAAGCCAAATAACAACTAAATCATAAACAAAAGATGATAAAGATGCATGATATATCCAACAAGATTCAACAGGAAACTATGCTAAGGTTCATACATAACAGACAAGCATTACCAGCAAATACACATTAACCAGCAATGAATATATCTATTAAGAAACTAAACAAGTTCAATAATGAATCCAACATAGAAAACCTGAAGGGGAAAAGTCATATATATCTCATAATTTCATCAACAAATGCTTATAAGAGTCACAATACTTAGCTCTGAACAAGTCTAAAGATACAAACAGTCTGCAGACCTCCTATAGCTCCCAAAAATAAGAACCCTATCAAAGACCTCTCTATCTATCTAAATTAGTGTTTCTTTACAAAATCAGTTGGATATAAAACCCTAATTGCCTCTATCAACTCGTTGAGGTAAAGTAAAAAGTACAAACTTACAAAATTACAAAATATGCTAAAAATAGTAAATCACTAACATATGTGTTTATCAAAAGATAACAACTAACTAAATGGACAACTGTCTCAAAGCCTATTCGCTGCCTCAGCTAAGAGAGCAATTCCATCTAGTTCTTGGTATTTCCTCTTAGCCTTCTTCTGCTTCTGCTCCATGTCATCTATCTTCTTGATAAACTCCTTGTTTCTCTGTTGCAGGTCCTGGACTGTTCTTTCGAACTCTGTACAATGCATGTTAGTATCCCTTTTCCTCTTTAGTGCTTCCTTTGCTACTGCTTTCAACTCCTGGAAATGATCATTTACATCTTCTAGGTCTTCTCTCAACCTCCTATTAGCCATCATTAATCCATCATTAACATCCTGCATGTAATTCATTTGCTGCCTGTACTACCTGACAGTCTTCTGCAAGTTCTCTTTGTCTGTGTCAATGACCTTTTCTATCATAGGTTCTTGTTCATCTATGGGCTTCCTAGGAATGTCAAGACTTTTGAAGATATCTACATCATCAATTAATGGGACTGTAGAAGTGTCTATAATACTAGGATTTTCCTCACCTGTTAATTCAACTGAAGGAGCTTCTTTTTTCAATTGTGACTGTTTTAAAAGATCATCTTTTATTTCAAAAAATATTTCAGATAATTTAGGTATAGGCTGACTTGAATCTTCTAATGATTTTGATGACCTCTTGGCTTTTACAGGATGCACATATGAAGGTTTTACAGTTGCTTGCTTCTTCTCTTTTCTGCTAACATTCTTAACCTCTGGATTTTCATCAGGAGATACATCATCTAATACAGTAACTTCATTTGTGTTTAACCTGGGATTGAGAAATTTCTTCATGTTCAGTCTTAGTTTGTTCCTCGACCTAGTTTTAGGTCTCCAATAAGATGTTGTCTCTCCCAACATTTTCAGCTCCTTTCCCTGATGCTGGATAACATCCAATTCTACTACTTCAAGTTTATTTTTCCTTCTGCTAGGCTTTGTTGCTTTGCTACCTGAAGTAGGAATTTCTCTGTAGGTTTCAGTTTCAACTATATTTTTTTCCACTTGCTCCTCTTCTAACAGGTAACGTTCATCCTGTTTGACCTGCAATTCTTCTTCATGTACATCCACCTTTTTTGTATCAGCAATTTTTTTCTTCATGAGAATCCTCTGCAGGTGCCAAGGACTGCTCAGGTTGCTCTTTCTCATATTCAAACGGTGAGTACTTGCCTTTAAGACTATCTGAATATACTTTGGGTTTACTATCCTCCTCCACCTGCTCTGATGTTTGCTCAGCTTTGATTTCTTCTTTATCCTCAAGCTTAGGCTTCTGATCTAATTTTCTCATCAAAACCTTACCCTTGTCAGCTTGCCTCTTAGGTTTCTGATCTTCTTCTTTGGTTTGAAAACCTGACCAAAAAATGAAAAAGTCCCAAGATTTCCCTTCCTTCTGCAAAACCGTGCTGATGATTAACTTGATTATTCCATGATGAAAAATTGATTGATATGTATGGTATTCATGTTGCTTAACCCTACTGGACATTTTCTGTAAGCTTTTCAGACAAAAGAATGGCAAGTTCATCTTTGAAACCCCCACCATGTGTTGCAAAAACCTGAAATGGTACTTGTATACATAAGCGTACCTACCTTCACAAGTAACATAGCTCTGCAGTATCATGATTGGCTCAACCCACTCTTTTCTGAAATGTTGAATAATGATGCCTTTATTCCAATCAAAAGTGACATTGGGTAAAATATATCTTTGTGTATCAAAGTCAAAAGGCAGCTTCTTAAACCATGGTTCACCCTCATTTTTAATCCATGTGGCTTTTGAGATCAGTTCCACTGTCAGCTTGAATTCGAGAGTATTAAAGGTCACCATGTCATTTTTTAAACCTTGAGCAAACTTACAGGACACCTCTGTATTATGTCCATCTATCTTTTTAAAAAAATCCATCCCACCTACTTACTGAAAAAATTCAACACATCCAGAGATCTTTTCAATCCACCCTACCTCAGTAGGTTCTGCTCTGTTAATTTTACCACTCTTACCACTCTTGCCCATTGTTTCATGAACAACTGGAAGTTGTATGACTTCAGTAGATGGTCTATGAACTGCTTTTCTACTTCTCGAGCCTCTTAACAACTCCCTGCAATTTTCTTGACAGACCTGTTTGTTCTTTTTCAGAAAACAAAATAAATCTTTCCAACAGGTGGAAGAATTCAAATCACCGAGGCTTCAATGCTCTTCATCAAGCTTGTGAATAAGATTAACCATCAATGAGTCTGTCATGAAAACAACAGACCACTGTTCATCTTCAAAATACATAATAAACCATAGTGTCTGAATGTCTTAGGTCACAGGCTGCTCAAACTCCTCATTTCAGTGCTAAGGAAACTAGGTATCATGTACAATATCCAATCAGCTATGAAATTCTCCTTAATGTCTTCTTAATAGAAACTGAGTTTTGTCACAGAAAATAGAACTTAGGATCATTTGAAGTAATCAGACTTTTTAGTGCAACTAAGGACTGTCACTAAATTTAGCTGTTCCAAATGGCTTTCTATTTCCAGTATATATTCTTACCCCTATGTATCAATACCAACATCAATATTCAAACCCCAATTTCCTCACAGTTCAGACTTTGCAAATGTGATATCAATCACTGGCTTCTTAGGTTAACTGGAGACTACTTGTGTGGTGGATGAGCAAAACAAAACATTCTACAATATATTCACACTATGCTTCCTATAGCCTTAGTATCGAAAATGACACTAGGTCTCCCAACAATCATAGTCATTCAACTCATTTATCCCACTGTGTATAAGTATCAGAGCTTTTTGTGCAATTTAGGTGCTAAGACATACACAATTTTCAACCCAGACTGTCTCGAACTTTAACAAATGAAAAATTCAAACATAGAGTTATTTTCCAGTCCTCTGTTCAACAAAACCTATCAGAATGACTCTGGTAGTTGCTTCTTTGGTTGAAATTTCATTTAAGAGCATAATTTGCCATTTCCATCGGTCAATTTTGATAAAAATGAACCCCACCGAAAAAGCCCCAAATTTGTAGCTAAACTGGCTTATCGGTAAATACATCTTAATTGATCGACTGCAGATACCTTGAACGACTCCTCCTGTTGTTTTAGTGCCCACCTAGAATATACAAGTGTCTTCAAGGTTCAATTTAACTCCAGGTGTCGAGATGACGAAGCCCTAGTTTTCTGGGCGACTATGAACCCTCCACCAAACTCTGCAACTGAAAACTCCATCTTTTTAGGCTAGCACCATCATTCTCTTAAGTCCTCTACCATCGAGCATGCATGCATGTAACAATTCACTTCGCATTAGGCCCAAATTATGCGGCTACCTGTCAAACCAAACTGGATCATGAGTAATGATAGCCACGATTTGCTTCACGACTTGGAACCACTTGGAATCATGATAACTCTGGAGTTCACACGTAGCAAACCACTCATAACATGGGATTAGTCGGTCATCATTTGAAATCGTGACAAAATTTTACTAGAAAATCGGGAAAATGAAGGCCGTGATATTCTTGTAGCATGCCTTCATTATTTTTCCCCCTTTGCGCTACAAGAATAATGTCAGTGCTATTTTCTCGTTGTTTTTCAGTTTTTTGTCATTTTGAATGCACTTTAAAATCTTTTTGAACTATGAGCTATACTGAAATGCCATTTGTGACCACATTATTCGATAATATGACATTTTAAAACCCTTTGAGACCTAGGGGAGGAAAAAAAACAAAATAACTCTAAAGGTAAAAAAACTTAAAAAATCAAGATAAATACCCAAAAGCTCCTATAGAAATTGAGAAAATAAAGTCAAAGAACTAAGAAAACTTAATCAAAAAGGTAATCAAAGATGAAAATGTAAGAAACAAATTCCTGACATAACGCCAGGCTTACTAAATCTAAGCAAATCCCCCATTGGTGCATAAAGCACATTCCAAATCTGTCTAGGAGCTGACAAAATGGAAAAAGCAATTACGCAAGCTAATAGATGGTGGAAGGAAAAATCATACATGCTTTTCATAGGAGAAAAGAGTGGAGGATTATGAGGACAAAAAACAAGTTAACCTCACCTAGTCAAACTTTCCCAATTGCTTTAAAACACTGAAAAAGAAGGCAATAAAGCAGAAAAAGTAGACATGCGCTAGGGAGGCCAGGAATAAACCAAATTTGATTCCAAGAGGTTTCCCAAGCACTCCATGACTCAAAATTAGCAATTTTTACCACTATGGATGTGTGGAGGACAACTTGCCTAAGGTGAAATACGGAAACTACGAAAAAAAGACAAAAATTTGATTAATTAATCTCTAAGGTAGCTAACTATGAGTTGATTATTCTAACACCCCCCCTTAAGCCTGAATTATGAGTGAAATATACAAAAATTATAGGGCCTAGCAAAAAGGCTTAGTCACCCTTTACATACTGCATGTCCATTTAACCAAGGAAAGAGGCAAAAACCTAGTGGGAAAAATCCTCCCTTAAGCATGGACTGTAAAAAAAAAATTGGAAATCTTGTCATCACTCATGCTTCATAGCATGATCAGAAATCCCCAGTAGTGATTTGAGATTTCTGAATGTCTTTTGACAAAAAAAATTGGTGAAGATATCTGCTACTTGTTCTGAAGATGAACAGAGTAGTAGGTGAATGGTGCCATCATGCACAAGCTGTCTGATGTAGTGCATATGGATCTCAATGTGTTTGGTTCTCTACTTTTGAACTAGATCATTGCATATTTGAATGGTACTCTGATTATCACAATAGATAGTAGTTGAGTATTTTGATTCAAAGCCACACTCTCCAAGTAACCCCTACAACCATAAACATTGAGTTGTTGCATTTACAACTTTTCTGTACTCTGCTTCTGTAAATGAGAGTGCAATGGCACTCTGTTTCTTGCTTGACTAGCTGATTGGCCCTTCTGCAAGCATGAACACATATCTTGATGTTGAGTTTTGATCTGTGCTATCACTTTCCCAATCACTGTCAGTAAACCCACTCAAATCAAGATCAGATTTAGCTTTATAGAAGATCCCATGTGTCCTTGTTCCCTGAACAAAGTTAAGGATCCTTTTGGATGCTCTCTAATGCATCTCATGAGGCTGATCCATGTATCTTGAATCCACACTTACTGCATAAGAAATATGAGGTCTATTATGTGTAAGATACAACAAACATTCAATCAATTGCCTATACTGTGTATTGTTTACCATAGTTGAAGAATCAACTTCTTCAAGCTTCACTCCTGAAAGGAAAGGAGTCTTGCTTGGCTTGCAATCCTTCATTTTGAATTTGTTCAGAAAATGCAAGGCATACTTGTACTGATGCACTTTGATTTCATATTTGGTTTGAGCAATCTCGAGCCCCAAGAATTGGCTCAATAGCCCCAAATATGTCATGGAGAAGGCATGGTTCATTGGATCCTTCAAGGAGGCAATTTCATCTTTTGAGCTTCCTATAATGAGGAGGTCATCAACATACAAGACAATTATCATTAATGAACCACGAATCAGCTTCAAATAGACATTTGGATCTTACTTGCATCGAATAAAATTTAGTGATAGCAGAAAGCTATCAATCTTGGCATACCAAACCCTAGGGGCTTGCTTAAGCCCATACAATGACTTCTTTAGCCTGCACACAAGAGATGAGCTAGTAACAAATCCTTTAGGCTGCTGCATGTATATCTCTTCAGTGAGATCTCCATTCAGGAAATCACACTTGACATCTATGTGATGTACTTCCCATTGCTTTGAAGCTGCAATGGCTAAGGCTAGTTTGATTGAGTCCATATTTTCCATTGGTACAAAGGTCTCATTGTAGTATATGCCACGAACCTGTGAGTAGCCCTTAGCTACCAATCTAGCCTTGTACTTTAGAGGTGAACCATCAGCAGCAAATTTGGTTTTGTACACCCACTTACACTTAACTAGATTCCTCCCTGGGGGAATATCAACCAGCTCCCAAGTCTTGCTCTTCTGGAGTGAGCTGAACTATTCCTTCATGGATGCTTGCCATCTTGGATCATTTGATGCATCTTCATATGTCTGTGCATCTGATTCAACCATCAGATAGCATTTCTCTGCAAATATAAGATCTTTCATGCATGAATGGTCTTGGCTTCCCATTTTGGTCTTGTAGGACTATTAGGATCTGCAATAAAATCATCATTATCATACATATCAGAATTAGCATGTTCAACTATCTCTTCACTTACATTCAGAGGTTTTGGTGGTGAAGAGGATTCTCCAACTTCCACTGCTGCTAGGGGATCTTCTTGAAACTAAACACACCTTTCAATGAAGGCTTTGTTTGTGCTCAAATTGATCAGCTTGTACCCTTTTTAATCTTTAGAGTACCCAACAAATAGACACTCTTGTCTTTGGGGCTGCAAAGCCTTCCTCTTTTATGTTTGAATTCTAGCCCAAGCCCTTGAGCCAAAAATCCTAAAATGGGTCACATCTGGCTTGTGCCCACTCCATGCTCCGAAAGGAGTCATACCATCAAGTTGTTTATGAGGTACCTTATTATGGATATAGGCTACACAATTTATAGTTTCGGACCAGTACTTTGGTGGAAAAGTCTTAGCCTCCATCATGCAGGTTTCCATCTCTTTCAGTGATATGTTCTTCCTCTCAGCAACACCATTCTGCTGTGGTGTGTAAGGGATAGAATGCTGCATCCAAATACCTTCATCTGCACAATATTGAATAAACTCAGACTTGACATACTCACCACCATTTTCAGATATGAGGACCTTGAGTTTCCTCCCATACTAGTTTTCAACCAAATCCTTAAAGACTTTCAAGAGGCCAGAAACTTCAGACTTGTGTTTCAGGAAGTAAACCCAGCAATACCTAGAAAAGTCATCTATGAAATTCAATTTATATTTGGCCTAACTCATTGACATATGAGGAAATGGTCCAGAAACATCACTTTGGATCAACTCAAGAGGTACAGAGGCTCTCTCATGACTATCTCTCTCAAATTTATGCTCTCGATGTTTTCCTAGGATGCAACCTTGACAGACTCCTTTGGAAAACTTAATCTTTGGTAACCCTATGACCATTTCTTTTTAGCTAAGATAAAAAAGATACTTGTAATTGAGGTGGCCAAACATTTCAGCCAAATCTTGCTTGCCTCATTAGCATGAATTAGAAGAGTAGAGGGGTTTGAGTAGGGTAGGAAGTGTGAGAATATGTATACCTTCGAAGTATAATTTGTAACTCCTTTTGCAATGAATTTACCACTTGAGATCGCTCTGATCTCAACTTCATCAAGGGAGAATATGACCTTCTTTGGAGACCCTGTGTGGGTCATCTAATACACTAATAAGAGGTTAGAGGGAAGACCTGGAACATACAACACATTGCTGAACTTACCATGGTCAAGATCAATCCTCACTTTGCCCAAGTTTCAGTGAGAGAGTCATCTTCGAGTACTATTGGTGGACCTTTTTACATGTCAAGTGAGGTGAATGCCTCCTTGGTCGAAACCATATGTCTTGAGGCTCTAGAATCAATGATGAAACTAGGTGAGCTTGATGTGCCAGCAACCAATGCATGAACTCTCTTTCTATCTTCTGAATTTGATCCTCCTTCCCTCTTCTTTGATATGTCTGGAAGGGAGATGCCATTCTTCTCCATAATTTGGGTCAGCATGTCAATTTTCTTCTTCGTGCGGGAGCTTTCAAAATGATTTCCCTTATTGCAATATGCGCACTTGCTCATTTCTACTTTGTTCTTCCTCTTCTGGGGGTTCTTCTTGGAACCTTCAGGATCCTCTTGAGACTTGTTCTTATCTCTCTTTTGCTCGGGTGGCTATTTAGATTTCTTATTTAGCTTGGTTTTTGGCTGGTTTGATGGTTCCCATCATCACAAATTTATCCTCTTCTTATGTGAGTGATTCCATGAAATATGCAAGGCTAGGCATTTTCCAGGCTCCAGCTGTCAACTTTGTGGCATAGAAGGTCAAATAAAACACTGAATAGTTAGGGCCAAGCTTCACTAGTATGGAAAAGACCAGCTGATCATCCTTATTTTCGATCCCACATTGTTTTAGCTGCAAAACAAGTGCTTTGAACTTGGAAAAATAGAGCTGCAAGGATTCAAATCTATTGGGACTCAGGGAGATCAATTCATTTTCAATTTGATGTCCCCTCATCTCATCTGTCTTTCCAAAAAGATTAACAATATTCTCCCATACTTCATTCAGTGATGTCAATCCATCAAGATAGAAAAGGAGGTCTCTGGATATGCTCAGACACAAGAGACCATAGGCCTCATCCCTCCTGTTGTGCCATTTTATCTTCTCTGCAGCTGCATTGGGATATGTTTCTATTTCCATAGTCACTCTATAGAGGCCTTTCTCTCTCAACGGTAACTCCATCTCTGCTTTCCATTCAAAGAAGTTAAAGATGATCTTCTGACATTGATCCATAGCTCATAAATTGTCTCATCAGTCAGCAGAATGCTCCCAGTCAATGATGTCGAACCTGCAAAAAAAATTGGAAGGAGAGAAATTGATCTACAAAGGCTCTAATACCATGTGGAAATTGAACCCAGGTGTTAGAACAATTACACTCACAACAATTGCCAATTACACATGCAAATTAGTCACAAAAGAGACTGAATATGGAGCTGAACACTAATCTATATTGAATAAGTGTACAATATCCAACCCTATGAAGTCATAGGCTGCCACAATAAATAATTACATGAGATATTTGAGTGCATGAAGATTCCATTCGAATTTAGTCAAAAGCAGGCTTACTAAATCTAAGCAAATTCCCCATAGGTGCATAAAGCACATTCCAAATTTGTCTAGGAGCTCACGAATTGGAAAAAGCAATTAGGCAAGCTAATAGATGGTGGAAGGAAAACTCATACATGCTTTTCATAGGAGAAAAGAGTGGAGGATGATGAGGACAAAAAACAAGTTAACTTCACCTAATCAAACTTTCCCAATTGCCTTAAAACACTGAAAAAGTAGGCAGTAAAGCAGAAAAAGCAGACATGTGCTAGGGAGGCCAGGAATAAAGCAGATTTGATTCTAGGAGGTTTCCTAAGCACTCCATGACTCAAAATAAGCAATTTTTAGCACTATTGATGTGTGGAGGACAACTTGCATAAGGTGGAATATGGAAACTAGGCAAATAAGACAAAAATTGGATTAATTAATGTCTAAGGTAGCTAACTATGGGTTGATTATTCTAACAAGTCCCATAGTAATTTGCTGAAAGGGAAAGCATCCAAAAGATGATCAATGTTTTCCTGATGGTTATTGAAAAGGCTACATCTAGAAGGACCCTAGAAGCCTTTACGAGTTAAGTTTTCCCAAGTGAGACTTCTTCGATGCAGGAGAAGCCAAAAGAAATGGGTGATTTTGGGCCATTGTTGTGAAGTCCAAAGATGAGTCCATATCGAAGAGACCTGGCTGGTAGAATTAGCTGAAATGATGCTATAGGATTCTTTTACCGAGAAGTTGCCTGAAGGGGATGACCCCACCTAATTATATCTGAACCCTGCCTATGCTTGATCTATCTGGTACATAGTTTCAGCCAAATTTTGTCAGAGAGATTTTTGTCTAGAACAAATTTCCAAAGCATAGGCTCTTTCCACCTACGGAATCCATTTGACAATGAGGTCCAGGAATCATTAACCTTTAGGTGATTGTTTCTATTGAAATAATTCCAGAACTCCAAATCAAGGATGAGGTTTTTGAGACTGGGAAGTTGTTGCCGAGAGTCTACCCAGAAAAGAGCTTTGTTACCATCATTGATTTCCCAGAAGTTGTGCTTTTGAATAATGGCTCTTTGCAAGTTAGTTGTTTTCCATATTTGTGATCTAGGTAGATCTTCATCAAATTTGACTAGCAAGTGCACGGGATAATCCGTAGCATATTTGTTATTCTAGAGCATCGACCAGGGAGTGTTGTTCTTAGAGATCCAATTCCACCAAATTTTTGCGGAGAGAGCTTGGTTGTTTATGCTAGGATCCCTAATGCTAAGACCTACTTCAGATTTCTTTTTGAAAAACATGTACCAACTACCCAACGCCCATCTGTTGTTGTTATTGGTCCATCCCCACAAAAAGGATCTTTGAACCATTTTAACTGCTTTTAAGACCCATTTCGGGGCTTCCACGATAGAGAAGGTAAAGAGGGATAGACTGCAGAGTGGATTTTAGTAGGACAGACCGACTAGGGAGATTTAGAGCTCTAAATATCTAGGAGGAAAGAGACATTTCATGTTTTTTTAGAACTTCTTTCTAGGAAAAGTTCTTTAGACCATTGTCAAATAGCGATGCTCCAAGGTATTTGGTGGGTAGGGAGGAAACTGAGAAGCAGAGAATACGAGAATCATTTTTTTTGGCTTCCATGCTCATATTAAAAAAGAATATTTGGGATTTATCCAGATTTAGGAAGGTTCCTAAGGAAACTTCAAGGTGTGCAAAATAGAGTGAAGTTTCCTAGCTTCATGGATAGAGAAGTGACCAAAAAGGATATTTTCATCCACAAATTGTTGGTAAGCCAGAGGCGGGCCATTATGAAGGGAGAGGCCCCTAAGAGAGTGATCATAAAGAGGAGATGGGATCAAACGCCCAAGGCCATCATCCATGAGAATAAATAGAAAGTGGGAAAGGGGATCACCCTGGTGAATTCCTCGCAAAGGGGAGAAGGTGGAGGAAGGTGAGTCATTGACCAATATGGAGAAGAACATTGAAGAGATAAGCAAAAGGATCCATTGAACCCAATCATGACAAAAAACAAAAGCCAGTAGAATTTTTTTGATGAAATACCAGCTAAGTTTATCAAAGGATTTAGACAAGTCGAGTTTGAGAATCATGCCCGAGATTTTAGATATTTTCAGCGAGTGGACCACCTCATGGGCCAGAATTATGCCATCAAGAATATATCTTCCTTCGACATAGCCTGATTGCTCCGGTGAGATGAGGAGAGGTAAGAGGGGTTTTAACCTATTAGCCACTACTTTGGAGATAATTTTGTAGATAACATTGCAGAGGGAGATGGGGCGGAACTCACTAGGGTGAGAAACACCTATTTGTTTAGGAATGAGATCCAGATCCATAGCATTAAGAGCTGGTAGGATCCATTTTTTTCTCCTCGATTCTTCTACAATTTATAGAACTTTATCCTTGATAAAATTCCAATAGTGGTGGAAGAAGTCAATAGTGAAGCCATCCGGGACGGGAGAAGTACCATCCACCATTTCCTCCACTGCAACTTCAACTTCTTACAGAGATGTGGGTTGCATAAGAGAGTGCTTATGCTCATTATTCACTAGAGAGGGGATGCATTTGGTGACATTATCAATCACCTCTAGCCGATTATCGTTTGGTCCAGAGAGAAGTTCACTGAAATGATGCTTTATCTCATCGGATATATCTTGGTGTTCTTCTAGCGTATCTCCGAAATTAGTGCGCAACTTGCTAATCTTGTTCCACATTCTGTGATGGTTAGTGGAGTTATGAAAAAAACTAGTATTGCACTCACCATCCTTTAGCCATTTAACCCTATCCTTTTCATTCTAGTAAGTGGCTTCTTACAGCTTGGTTTCTGGGGTAAAACCATTCTCCATTGCCTGGCACTGGAGAGATTCAAGTATTTCTTAAATAATCGCTTTGTCTTTGAAAATGTCACCAAAGGTATTTTTATTCCAGTTCCTGAGATGGCCCTGAAGCATTTTCAGTTTTTGGTGCATAATATCCATTTTCAAACATCCAGACACAAACATCTCATTCCACCAAGTGGTGACAGAATCCAAAAAAGTGGGATGGGTGAGCCAGAATTTTTCAAATCTAAAGGGTTTATGAAGGGATTGACCCTGACTGTGCCAGGAGAGGACAATGGGCCAGTGATATGAGCTAGCTGTAGGAAGTACAATAGCATCCAGAATCCCTCCCATAGTGAGGATAGACTCGGATACAAGGAAGCGGTCAAGATGTTTGTCAATTTGATGGGGTCCACATCTTCTATTGTTCCAGATGAAAAAACCAAAGGAGGTCTAAATATCAACCATTTCACACAAGTTGATCATAGATTTGAAGGCCTCATCTTCTCTAGAGAGTGATTTAAGGCCACCTTTTTTTTCCAAATTTGAAATCATGTTAAGGTCTCCACCTATGATGATCTGAGATTCGATGTGCAGACTCCAGAACCAATCTATATGCTTTAGGAGATATTTTTTTGCATCAAACATCTGAAGGCCATAAATATTCATTAAAAAGCATCTGATACTGGAACCAAGAATATGTAAAGAAGAAGAGAGAGAGAGTGCCTAGAGGCAAGAGAATTGTCAAGAGAGATAATGAGAGGATTCCAACTAATTGAGAGGTTTCCTGAGGCACCTTTCGCATCGATTGCAATGGTGATACAATTTTTCCAAATTTGGGCCAGAATAGCGGTAGTAGAGTCAATAGGACATTTGGTTTCTTGAAGAAAGAGGACAGAACGAGGATCTTCTTGAATTTTCATTTTTAGCATTATTTGTTTAGAGTGACCGTTGAGATCTCTAATGTTCCATGAAGGGATATTTATTGATTAACAGTAGGGGGGTCTGTGAAGAATTCAGTTAACTCGGCATATTGGCCTAAGTCAACCAGCGCAGTGCCTAAATGATTGATTTGCTGAAAAGCCGATTTCCTTCATTTTTTCTTTAGATCTTTATGTGCTTTTTGTTTCTCTTTTTGGCCAGAGGTAGCAACTCCAAGCTGTGCTTTCACCTTGACTAGAGCTTTGTGCAGCAGCTGAATCTACTTGGGAGGAATAGACTTAAAATATTTTCTAGTGAAAGCATCCTTGAGACCAATAAGATCGATCCCTTCGGGGATCGCATCCTTCATGTCTTCTTCCTCAGGATTTTTTGGATTATGATCCAGCATAGGCATATCTAAATGCACCTTATCTTGAATTTCAATGGGGGTTTCTAGGGACTTACCTGGAGATTGCTCTAAGGGATGAGAGGGTGAATTATCCATTTATTTTGATTCCTACGGAAGGATCGGGTCTTCTGGATTCAAAATAGTTTCATCAATAATCTTTTTCAGATCCTTAGAAGATTTTTCAAGAATTTGAAAGCTATTGGAGGTGGAGGCAGGGTGCTCTAGAAGCTTTTCTTGCAACTGCCTTTTGTGATTTTATTTTCTCCTCGCCATATGTTGGAACCCTTACTCATCTGAGATTTGGGGGTTAGATTTTTCAGGAGCTTTATTCAATGGATAGTCTCGAAATAGATGCCCATGTTCATGGCATTTTCTGCATCGAAATGGGATATGTTCATAGTAAAGTGGCTGAATCCAGTCACTATCTTTGTGGGAAAGATAGATCGCATTAGGAAGGTCTTGTGCAATGTGCATGAAAACACAAATTCTGGCATAAGAGGTAAATTTATTCATGCATGTTTGATCTGCCATTCTAACAAAGGAGCCCAGAGTATTCCCAATTTATTAAAGGGTGTCTTCATCCAAATATTCTTATGGGAGTGAAAACATGCATATCCATACAGGGGCCTAGGAGAATTCCTCTTTTTCTAGGAAGAAGCGTTCAACCCAGTTCCTGAGATATAGACCTACAGAATTGAAGAAGTAAGGAAATCCTTCTTCCACTCAGGCTTTTTCTTCCAGATGATGAAAGATGATTATGAATAAAACTTTAGAACCTAGCTGAAGATCGAAGTGTACTTTAGGCTTCCATTTAGCTACAATCCAACCTCGAAGGGCCCGTTCGATTGGCAAAAATCCCATAATTTTGCTGATTAGAGCATGATCTTTCATTTTTTGTTCTCTAGCATTAATCATTGTCGTCGATAATGTTAAACAGGGGTGCTTAGCCGAACAAGGGATACAAGATTTATGTGCTTTAGTAGGGTGCTTACCCTTGTCCAACTCAGGGGAAGCGACTGTCTTAACAGCGAGCAATTTGACTTCCAAACTTATGGGAATGTCTTCTAAACTGATTCTCAAAGAGCTATTGCCATTCATGATATTCTCTGAACTCGTTTTTGCTGGGAGAGATAGGGAGGGGCCTATCACACCCGCTCCCCCCGATGCAGACACCATGATGTCAAGCAGAGCTGGGCGATTAGTTGTAGTTCCAAGATCTGTATGGAGGATGCAGGGAAGGACGGTCAGAGGGAAGGGAAGTGTTTCAATTACAAGAAACCCTAATAGATCAATTCGACTGTCGTCTGGATCATAGGGGAGAGGATTTCATCTCCTCCAAAGTCTTTTGGTCTGCACACCCCAAAGCAAAAAAATTTAACAGTATTGTTGAAGATGAGCTGTATATGCAAATAAAGAACAAATTAAAATAGCTGAATTTGGAAAAAGGTATAGAAGTTACCATTTGGAAGGTGATGGACTTATTGTTTATAAAAATAGAATTTACATTCCAAATTCGGTATATTCGAGAATATTTCTTATGGATTAAATCCATAAAATTCATTATTCCTATCACCTAGGATACTAGAAAACAATTGCTACAACCAGGAAGCAATAGTTTTGGATGGGAATGAAAAATGACATTGTTGAGTACATTTATAAGTGTATGAAATGCCATAAAGTGAAGGTTGAACATCAACACGCAACATGTTTGGTGCATCCTTTTCTAATTCCAGAATGGAAATGGGAAGTGATTTCCATGGATTTTATTATATGTTTTCTAATTACTTTTAGGAAGCATGATTACATCATGGTTGTGGTGGATACATTATCAAAGGATGCTCATTTTATACCAGATAAATCCACATCTAAAATGGATGCCATTGCAAATATTTTCATGAAGGAAAATTTCAGATTGTGTAGATTTCCTAAGGCAATAATTTCATACAAGGATACTAAGTTCACTTTAATTTTTTGGAAAATACTTTTTGGACATTTGGGTAAAAAGTTGAACTTTAATACCACCTATCATTCACAAATGGATCATCAAATAGAAAGGGTAAATCAAGTGCTTGAGTACATGCTACGTATGTATGTGATGGGAAAACCATCCAAGTGGGAAGAGTATATACATTTGTAGAGTTTGCATATAACAATGGGAAGCAAGCATCATTGGGAATGAGTCCATTTGCTGCATTTTATGGAAGAAATTTAGCACACCAGTTACTTTGGATAATCTAGTGAACAAAATTGTAATAGATGAAATAAATGGAACATGAATTCGCGAAGATTAGGAAAAATTTGAAGGCAGCCAAAGACAAACAAAAAATCTATCTGGATAAGAATAGAGTGCATAGGGAATTTCATGTTGGGGATCATGCTTATCTCTGAGTGAGGCCAAGGAAGACTTCCTTGAAGCTTGGAAGTTGTGCCAAGCTATTATCAAGATATTGTGGGCCATTTTAAGTGCTTGAAACTATAGGGACAATTGCATATAGAATTGCATTTCATCATAACACTAGAGCTCATAATATTCTTTCATATTTATTTACTTAGGAAATATGTACAGGATCCTAACCATGTGATTGATTGGAATGTGATCCAAGCTGAAGTAGAGTTCCAAACTGAGCCTCTATGCATCCTATACAGGAAGGTGACATTGCTTCATAACTGATCCATTAGACAGGTAAAGGTGCAATTGAAACACTTTAGTCTTGATGAGGCCACATGGGAGTTGTAGGATGCCATGAGAGAGGCATATCCAATTTTATTCTAAATTTTGAGCAAAAAATGAGGATTGTTGTAGAAGAAGGTGGAGGGGATTGTAATACTAATAGTTTTTTCTTGGATAGTATTTTAATAAATTATGTAAATGATGTAAATATGATACTAAGGATTCCACTACAACAAAAACTGGATTTAGCGTCTCTTTTTGCATCCTTTTTTGCATCTAGACCATCTTTCAGTGTATTTTTCTTCATTATTTGAACAAAATGGTGTAATTTCACAGGTTGGTGCTATTTTAGGCATTTTTTGTGTCCTTTTTCTAAATCTGGTGCAAATTGCGGTGTAATTTGCACCAGGTTTTGTACCTGGTTATGCACCAGGTTTTGCATCGGGTTTTGCGATAGGTTTTCAGCCTAGTTTTTCACCTAATTTTGTGCCTAGTTTGTAGATCTACTCTTGTTGCGCCCCCTTTTACACCCATGTTTTCCTCAAATTTTATGCCCTTGTTTTCATCCACTTTTGCATCCTTTTTTACATCCACTTTTGCATCCACTTCTGCTTCTTTTTTTAATCCCTTCATGCACCAAGTTTTGTATCAAAGTTTACATCCTGTTTTGAGTCTAGTTTTGCATCTCGTTTTGTTTTAGCCATTTTTGCATCCACTTTTGCGTCCATTTTTTCATCCACTTTTGCACCCACATTTTCATCCCTTTCTGCATCCCATTTTGCATCCATGTTTACGTCTTTTTTTACATCTACTATTGCATCCACTTTTGTCGCGTCCCAATTCACACCCATTTTTTATCTTACTTTTACACTCAGTTTTTCTTCAACTTTTGCATCCACGTTTGCATATTTTTTTGCATCCAATTTTACATCAATTATTGCATCCCTTGATGCATCCATTTTTGCATCCACTTTTGCATTGGGTTTTGTGTTGGGTATTACAACTACTTTTGCATCTAGTTTTGGATCTACTTTTGTTGCATCCACTTTCGCATCCAATTTTGTATCCAATTTTACATCTATCGTTGTATCCACTTTTGGGACAATTTTTTCATCATGTTTTGCTTCCATGATTGCATAATTTTTTGCATCACCTTTTGCATCCATTTTTGGTGCACCCAATTATGTGGCCACTTTCGCGCCTACTTTTGTTGCATCCATGTTTTTATCCACTTTTGCATCCAACTTTACACCTAGATGTTGAAGATGAAAATGAGGATAATGCTTATGATATTGAGGATGGTTATGATGATGATGATAATGTTGTTGATAATGAGGAGAATGATGATACTGATTATGATGACGATGATTATGATGATGATGATGATGAGGATAATGGCAATGATGACATTGCCAATGATTATGACGGCAATGAAATGAATGATGATGATGGTGATGACGACAATGAAAATGCTGATGAATACAATAAGAATGATGATGTTGATCATCTTAACAAATAAATTGTTATTTGTCATACATAAATTATGTGTGTCCTCCATGACCATTTTCCATTAATCACATATTTTGGGTAGATGCTATTTCTTATGCCAAAGGTAATGATGAATAACTTATGAAAATGTCAATAATCATGATGATGATGATCTCAAGGACAATGACGATGATGACGACATGGATGGTGATTATGCTGATGATGACGACTATTGTGATGGTCATGATGACAATGACAAATATGAGGATGGTGATCATGATCATCATCATTTCCATCATCATCATCATCAAAAACATCATCACTGTCATTGTAATCTAGTTCATCATTGTCATCATTTAAAGCATATGGGATATGTTTACCATTTAAAGCATGGATAACAAGTGGGATTATTCTAAAACACCCCACCAAAGTACAAAATTCAAACCACAAGAGAAACATAATATTGAAATCATTCCAATTTTCTTTCTCCCACCAAAACATGCTTCATTTTAGGGAATTATGTGAAAATACATACATTCATAGTCCACCCATACTATACTTGTAATAAATGTAAATATAATACTTAACCAAATTTATAAAATAGGTAAATATTTTATAAACACCCTTATGATACATAAAATTCTTTCACCTTAATAATGGTAAAATATGTAAATATAATAATAATATATTATTAATATAAATATGTTACTATAGTTCATATGTTAAAAGATTTAATATAAATAAATATATATAGTTCATATCTTATATGATTTAATATAATTAAATATATACACATATTATTTACTTATACATTATACAAATTAAAATATAGATTAAACCCTATGAAGTTTCGTAGGGAGGAAAAGAAAAACATGAAGGATTTTTCAAATATAGATCTATGTACAACTACCCATTTCCCAAAGGGGCTTCTGCTAAATCAATCTATGCATTTGGGGTTATGAGTATCAATTTGATCCATCTGGTCCGTCCCCAATTCGACCATGAGAGGATTTAATTCGGTCATGAGAGGATTTAATATTATTCCGCCCATGAGGACTTCTTAGGGCGTTGAGTTTGTAACGTGGGTGTCTTAATTCTTGGGCCAGGCCATTCAAAGCCTGGTTTTTCGGGAAGTAAACTAGGAGCTCTACCGCTGTTGATTCCTCTTTTGTCTATATCTTAGATGTTGCTCTCTTAGATACTATATAATATATACCTATGCTGGTGGTGCTATTGATGCCAAGTCACCAAAATTTAGATCACTATCTCGCAATTGGATTTTGTATTACTACAAATTGGAATTTACACCTATTTTTTATGAGAGGGTTCACATAGATGGACTAATTAGGAATAGCAAGGATAATACCCAGCCATGGGACATAATCTGGGTAGCCATACCTCAAACTCTATTAGGTTACATAAATTACGGGGACAAGGGGCCAAATCCATACGATCGTTGGCTGCTGAGAATTAACCGGGTGAGCCTGCTCTATTATAGGGACTAACAAATCGGGCACAGAACACTGTGAAGCTTTGAATTTATAACAAGCAGCTCTTAAACCGCCTATTACTCAAGTACGAGTCATGATAATGCTTTCTGATGGAGCCTCTGATGACCTCCCAAGTTCTAGCTTCCACATTCCGTTAAAGAAATTAGTGCATTTTCCTTCAATAGGACCATTGAAGATGGAAAGAATTTGGAATTGAATCAAAATAACGAATATGGAAAGAATTGGGTATTGATTCAACTCATGTGGCTTTTTTATAATTTTATGTCAGGTAGCGTTATTTCTAGGAACAAATACAACAAGGATTCTCCATCATTGTATTTATTCACCATGCCTCTAAGTCATGATCATAGATGCAAGGGATTTCCTCTATGCTTTGGAATCGATTCAATTTCTACTTCATATCATGCCCAAAGCCTCCAAATTGGCACAATGGTTTGTTTGGATATATTTTGTGTCTTTGACCTCTGACGTTTCTATAGGTAATTGATTTCATCTAGGAACCCAACAACAATGGTTCACATACAGCAGATTTGCATCAAATTATAGGTTGACACTTGGGACAGTTGAATAATCCCCAACCTTTCACTCAGAGTCCTCGAAAAACAAACTATTCTTTAATCGTATTAGAGTTTATACTTCTTACCACAGCTTGTTAAACTTGGGCTTTGTCACACTTCAAATTTTGAACAAACTTATCTATAGGCTTAGAGTACACATTCAGTTCTCTCAAATGGTAAGCTTAATACTAAGTGTACAAAATATTGCAAGAGAGTGCTCTTATCCCTTTTGTTTCTACTCCAAAAGCACATTTTGAAGAAAAGCATGATGGGAGCCTACTCTCAACCTTTGATTTTGCAGTCCATATACAATGTTCAGAGACACAATCACTATATGTGATTGCCACCACGCTGGGCCTTTATTGTCCATATGAACTCTCACATTCATAATTTTTTATTCACTTGCTATATTTTTTAGGGTATGTATATATGTTTTTATGCCTTAAAACCATGCTTCCAACTTGCCTCCATTCAACATGACATCATACTAATCTTCATATAGCTTGATAGTTAGGTGATGAATAGGGTTTTCTTTTGGGGAAATGGGATTTGAGACATTAATTGAGCAAACTAATATAATGGAACTTGGAACATAAACATCACATCATGCATAATTTTTGCTTGGAATTTCTATGGATGTTCAATGTTTCATGCAATTCTTATGCAAGAAGCCAGATGGTATTTAGCATGCTCTAGAAATCCCATGGAGTTTCTTTGTGGAAAATAGTAATGAAATGCCTAATATGTGGTGGGGCATCCTAGAGTCATTCGTCTATTATGTTTTTCTCATGTTTTCCTAAAAATAAATATGGAGTATGCTTGGGGAATCACAATTTAAAAAATTGAAATTTTGTCAAGTGTCAAAGGTATATTTAGTGCTCATTAATAGTACCATTTAAATGAGTATCAGAAAGTTGAGTGGAGTTTTTCATGCTGGTTTTCTTTCCAAGATTTGTCTAGATGAATGCTAAATTGGTAGTATAGGGGAGATAAAAGATCCCTTGTGAATGAATGCATCATTTAAATATTCTTAATTGTAAAACAAAAAAGGTTGTGGCTATGATACTAGTTGATTAGAAAAATTAAACAAAATTAGAGAAATGATTTTTCTCTAATAACATAGTGTTACATGTATTTCATATATATTGTTTCTTAGAGACTCTCACTCTTGAGGGATAATGACCACGGCTCCAATTTTGTATCATCATGTAGCTCCATAATGTACCCCCACTACCAACAGAAACTATGTTCAAGTATTATAACATCCTCTTCATAGTTTTGATATGATTACCCTATGGCTTTGATGCATTTTTGTCTTGAGACTCATAGATCTACTACTAAAACTATTTATAGTGTATGATCAAAAGGGTTTTGGTATCTATATCTAGGTTGCGTTTCTTTATGTACAATGATATTCTATATTCTAGAATGCTAAACTAGAATTAGATTTACATGAAAATAATAAAGAACAATTGTACTGCACACATTTTTAGAGAATTAAGTAAAATAATTTTAAAATAATATTAAGGGAATATCCCAAAAAATTAAATAAAATGAGGAAGTGCCTCTCTCTTTATAGGATAGGCTAAGACTTTCTATATAATAAAATATAATATGTTCCTAAGATCTAGCCCACTGGGTGGGGTAACATAATACAAAATTCCCACTACAACAAACTAATATGATAAAATAAGGTGTTCAATGCCACTTGTACAATCATGATATACATGGACCCCTAAAAAATGAAAAATGCTCCAATAAGCAAGGAAACAAGATGGTTGGTGATGCCATGTTGCCTCCAAAGGCCCCCTCCAAGAAACTACTCTCCAAGAAATGTCCACAAGAAAACCTAAAGCCCCTTTTCAAGTGGGTTCTTTAGCAATCCAAGTCCTCCAAGCAACCAATGCACCCACCTACTAACATCCAAAGCTTTATTCAATATTACTTATTGATCAAGTAACTTCCTAAAGGGATTGGAAACCCATAACAGTTTCTCGTATGTCCACACATGTCTATTCACCAAGGGATTCCTCCATCACAATGCCCACATAGAAGATCACATTACTTCCAAAAAGGGGTACTCAAAGTGAGTTGTGTAAAAGACAACCAAAACACGTTTTCACTTTAAATCATTTCTCTGAAGCTTGGTGCTCCACAACAAGGTTTTCCACCTTCATGTCCACGTACCAACTAAATAAATCCAATGGTGTCCACAATATAACAACAACAAGGAGGAGTTAAAACTCAAGTATAAACCAAATAAAAAGACACCTTCATGAAGAGTTTCCTAGTTAAAATATTCCACTTCCCAAACAAACTATCAATGGTATCGAGTCCCTTGGTGAAACGTGAACCATGGAGCTTCCCCCTTCCCTTAACTAAAATATATTTATATTTTTTAAGAGACCTCCCACATGGAATGGTCCTACAAAACCACTACCGCTAATCCTGTCACTCTCGCTTAGCTGCTTTACATCAAGACATGGTAGATGCTATGCTAGGATAAAATTTAGCCAGTATGAAAATGCCCCTACTAAATGCCCCCTGTTTCAATAAAAATGAGGGAATATTAGACAACCTTATGAGAAATTAGATGTATTCCATTGGAAAGATAGAAATCCATTTGTTCGTCGACACCATAAGGCTTTGACGTTAAGTAATATATTTTTTTTCTACTTGGCCACGCTTACTGGTCATCGTTCTGTGATGATGCAGAAAGGCCCCTGACCTGAATTGTATACATGGCTTATGTACTTCAATAAAATACCATAAGTTACACATCTATTCTCTGTGCATTTATTCTCTAGTTAAGAAGAAGAGCAACATAGAAAACCCTTGGAACTTTAGGGCTTCTGACGAAAACCCGCTAGGAATATAGGGCCATTTGAAGTCTTTCATCGGTCACATGGTAGAAGCAACAATGAATGTTTAATCTGCTCCTACTCCATTTGCAGCTGCAATAGAAATTGAGAACACAGATGGTTCATCAAGAATTACTGAAGGAAAAAATGAGGGAATGGAATCACAGAAGTCCAAGGTGGTGAATCCATAGAACGTTTATACAACAAAGCAAGCTCAAGAACTGAAGTGAACCGTGGTGGCATCCACTGATTCTATGCTACAATCAGCAACAGGCCAAGTTGGAGAGTTGCAGGAGGTTTCCACTATTCATTATAGAACAATTCTGGTAATTCCCAAGACCCTATTCCCCCATCCTGCAGAATGGGGTTGACATATGCAAGTTTAATTTCAAAAAACTTCTTAAGCATACATGGTGGTTCAATCCCTATTTCCATAGGATTAAAATTCATTAGGGATAAATGCATGCAATATGAACATTAGCGGAACACATGATAGCTGATAACAATGTGAAGTGCTTAACAATAATATCTGCGAGTTTTGAAATCTTACCATCTAGATTGCATATGCTTGTGATATTTATAGTCTCGGTATGCTTTGCGAAACCTTTACCAACTTGTCAACAATGAATGGAAGCTTAGCATATGTTCATAGGACATTTGAGAATTCATCAACACGGTAAAGCTAGTTTTTGTAATGTTTAATGTTAAAAGCAACAATTGGGGGACATACCCAACTAGTTGTTCGTTCACTGGTGAAGTAGATAGAGTGGTAAGGTATATGTTGGGGTTCCATTCTTGCTATGTTCTACCCTACCAATATGGCATACATTTCAAAGATTTGGTGGTAGGTGCAAGTCACCCACAGTGTCATGAAGTTATGTTGTTGAAAGTTGGGGACCCATCTTTCTATGGATGGGAAATATGGAAAGAAACTTGACCCAACCTTACACACTCCAGTGAATAATAGTGTTTGGGGGTAACATGCCAAATCCATATGATAATATGTTCAAAGGCTACATCAACAATATCCAATATAATCAAGAGCCACACCTACAAACCTCATGCAGGGGAGGATCATGCCTATCAAAATTTGAACCCTGTTTTTTGTCACAACAACCGCTCCAAGTTGCTGCTAGACCATAGGTCAATGGATATTTTTCTTTTTCTTTGAGGAAATAGTCTCAGCCCACCCTCACACACTCTATAAAATAATGGTTTGTTGCTACCATGCTATCCCCTTCATGAGCTTCGCCCCTTCTTCATTGGAATTTACAGATGGAATTCGGATTTACTACCAGTTGCACAGGAAGTTGGTAATTCCAAAGGATCCAATGAGATTCGATCTGAGACCTTCATGAAATTTACACAAGAGCATCTAACAATTGAGATAACCCTCCGGCCTAGTTTCATTGAGCATATACCCTTCGGACTTAGGCACTGATGGCAAAGGAAAACCACTATTTTGAGTGCATCCCTTCAGGGCACATTTCTTGAAACCCTTCTAGGAAAAGCATAACATAATCTACTTGTAGGTCTACAATCTTTATTTTTGGAGAGTGACCATGCAATGTTTCATAGGAATTGTACTTTTAGAAGTGTATTTATCCTCTTATAGGGGGGAATTTTGGCAATCACAAAACTTTGCAACATCTTAGAGGTATTAATATTGCCAGATAGCAAGTCATGAGAGATAAATAAAGAGCACTAAATCAATAAAGGTGCATTACCTTGAGAAAAAAACAATGATGCAACACTCATTGTAGAAATATTTTTCTAAAACATATGGGCACATTACAGATTACCACCATCATCATCTATATTTGAGATTCTCAATTCCTTAGCCATTTTTGGCAATCCTTATGGAGATTACTATATTTCTAGTTATGATTCTCTCGTTCTTTCCATCTGCAAATTGATGGTTAAATAAAGTAGTAACTATGACACCTTGTGCTTTATGGTTATATTGTTAATCCAACAAACAACAGGATAAATGCTTTCATGTGCTTTAGGATAGCTCCAACATTACCTCAGATTTGACCACTAACCATTTGTTTGTCAAGGTCTATTATGGGTTTCAACCTTCAACACATTATGTATTATCAATAGCATTGGCAATCCCATCCAATCTAAGCCATCGAAAAGAGCAAGACAAAGGCACTAGTTTTCTAGACCAGCTAGGCATAAGTCGTGCTAAGGTTGAAGATATTATTTTAGAAGACACAATCAAAGTACAAGGCTATGTAGGGAAAACTTTGCTTTACACCTTATTTTCAATATGGTGATAAAATTTGGTTACATATTGATAGGATAAGCTTTGGAAAACAAGATCATGAGCTCAAGCCCATCAAATGTGTGGGCCTTACCCTCTTTTGCAAAACAAAGATCAAAGTGTTACTACAAAACCTTGGAAGACTTGAGGTTGAAGGAGTTTCACTGGTATCAAGTTGAACATGTTTATTTTCAGTTGATGGAAACTATTTATAGTTCTTTGAACCTTAAAATATGAGGAAACCAAAGCACATGGGTGGAAAATGTGATGCTCTCATAAGAAAAACACTCAAATGTTGGAAGAGATACCTCTAGGGAAGAAATCCATTAGCTACAAATGGATTTATAGGAAAAAATATAATACATGTGTTCCATTGAACAAAAAAAAGGAAAGGAAAATTGCCCGTAGTTTTGCTCTATAGAAAGTAGTGCAAAAGGAAAGGCAAATTGCCAGTGGTTTTGCTCTGTAGAAGGTAGTGGATTATGAAAAAAACTGCTCTGCCAAGTAAGTTGATCCCAATTAAATTGGTGACATCAATGGCAACATTATTGTGGTGTAAGATTTTAAAAATGAATGTAAAGAGTGCATTCATAGATGACAATTTGGAGGACAAAGTGTTGGCAAAAGGGTTCCAACATGCCAACAAAGAATATTTGGTATGTGCACTGACAAAGCTCTTTCCGATTTGAAACAAGGTCTAAGAGCCTAGTATACAAAATTTTACCAACACCTTATAAAATATATGGATTTAAAAGAACACCTTTTAGTCCAAACGTTTATGTCAGAAACATGGATGATGATTTCAGTAATTGTAATGGTTTATCTAGATAACACAATCATCACAAGTAGAGGGGTCAACAAAATTTAGAAAGTAGTCATATTTGGGTTCAAATTTTGACATGTGTCATTTAAGCCTCCTTCATCTCTGCCTAGGTGTAAACTTTTGAAAAATTAATGGCAGTTTGTTTGTATTATAGAGTATACCAAGAATTTGCTACAGAAATTTAGGTTGCCTGATTATAAATCTGCGACTATACCTATGCAGATTGGACTAAAATAATCATCCCCAACCGAATTAAAAGTGGTAAATGGATCAACATACAAACAATTGGAGGGAAAATTGATCCATCTCACAGCCACCACCCCAGTTTTTACCTTTGTAGTTGACTACATTTCCATATTTTTACAGCTCCCAAGGCTAATCATTGGATGGATGCCAAGAGAAACTTAAAGGATGTGAATGGTATCTTGAAATTTTACATCATGTATGGCAGAAAAGAGGATTTCGGACTCTTAAGTTACACAGATTTAAACAAAGTGCAGCTGATAATAGAAACTCCACCACAGGGTAGATTTTCAGCCTCGATACAAGTGTAGTTTCGTAGCTGACTAGGCAGCAACATCACGCAGTGTAATTTTCCTCTGACATAGAGTACAATGCAGTACTTATAAGTTATTATAGCAAGTAGGGAAGTGAGGTTGAGAAAGATATTTATTGATCTGAGAAAGATACTTTTTGATCCTACAACACTTTAGTACAATCACAAAGAACTTGTTTTTCATAATCGACAAAGCATGTAAAAGTGTATTATCACATCATCTGACAGCTAGTGGAGAATAAAGAAATAACAATACCATACATTACAACTAGGGAGTGCACTAGTGATATATTAATGGAGCCTCTTGGTCTAGACAAACATGTGCAGTTTAGATATAACCTTGGTGTAATTTCTAGTGTGACCATAACAGAGATGTGATTGTCAAGCACTCCACTTCTGTTAAACGCAATGCCACAATTACTCACATTCTTGAATGTGTCATAGATTGCATAACTCAATACCATATATTTCATATGTCACCTTCTCCAGATCTCCACTGACTACCTTATGGAATGGATCTTTCACAATTAAATCAAACCTTGAATTTATGTCTAAACTAAACAACTGTTTAATTAACTATAGGTTAGCCTCTGAAACACATATTTGCTTTTAAGATATCTTATTTGTCTATTCAAAAGGATTTTGTTTTCACTTTCATCATTTCAGGAATTTTAACCTACTATTTTATGTATTTTCAATATTTCATAGAAATCTATATTCTAAGTAGATGAGGTGAAAATCTCCAATAACCTCGAATATCTAATCAAGAGTAGTGAGAAAATCGCATTGGTCACAACATATTTTCATGTTGGTCAAGGGTCAAAATATCAAAGGCAATGTGTTGTGTTGCACCAAACACAACAATAATGGCACTTGCAAGAGATGCAGTTAACAAACATAGTGCCCTCTGCAACATTTTCTGAAATTTAATATTCTCTGATTCCACATTGGAGGAAATCAGAAATTTCACCACTACACCCTGTCTCTGTAAAGGTTCTACCAGTTCTATTATACCACTGATAGAGCAAGTGAAAAATTGATATTAGATGCCAAATAATTACTCAATTAATTGTGAAATCATCTATGGGTGCATCAATTGATTCAACAAACTATTACCTGACAGAGGAAACCCACCGAACAGTCATAAATTGATAGTAGTATGTAGAATGTGATTACGATGGAACATTTCGACTTGGAAAAGTGTTGGAATTTTTTTGTTAGAGGGTGGATTTGTTGGGTGCTCCTTAAAGAGCTGCTAAGTATGGAAACATTGATAAATTTGGGAGAGCATTGATTATAGAAAGAGAAAATCATGTGGAAGAGGAGGCATGTTTAGTTGCAGATATATTTCTTTCAGACATGGTTGGCCTTTACACAATCATGGTTACATAATGGATATCCCAAGGATCTAGGGTACTGTATTTTCGCAACAGTCTAGTTCCAACTACCCCAGTGAACAACCTTGGGGTTAACCGGTATAGAACCTTGAACATTTAGTAGGAATGTATCAGGATTAGACTACTTTTGCGTAGAGCTCTTTTCCATTGCAGCATGGAGCGGCTGTAAATTCTTCTTGTTCCACTTATTCTTCCACTTTCTACCCACATTCTGATATTCCTCTATGAAGGTGGATGGGTTAAGTAGTGGGAATGGTTGAGTTATTTGTTTCATGTGTCGCTGTCAGATATTATGTAAGCTTAGGTTTTCATAAAATCGCATTGACTATCTTTTTAATTTTAGATATTCATTTACAGTTTATTTGGTAGTATGAAGAAACAACTGAGGACAATGTCAGATATTATGTAAGCTTATATTTTCATAAAATTGCATTAACCGTCTTAAGCTTAGATTTTCACAAAATCACATGTATTGTCTTATGAAGATCAAAAAAAATATTGGGATGAGGTATCAACAAAACCTTTACTCAACAAATATTTGTTTTAAAGATCAAAATAGCATTGGTATGTCTGGCTGAGAACATCTCTTATCTTTACAGGATCAATTTTGTTTTCCTCAGAAATGAAAGCTGATCATGATGATTGTGAACGTTTTGAAATATTTCCTCCTGGACATATATATTTAAGCAAAATAGGTATTATATATATTCTAGTAAAGCAGGTATTGCCAATGTTTGCCAACACAATGCTACTTTTCATCTACTGGATGTATCAAAACCCCCTTTAGCTTATCCGTCATTTAATGCATGTATCATAATTCCCTTCATCTTTTTTAGTAGAAACATGTAAAAACATGAAATTTTTGAAGTAATTTTATGAAGAATAATAATAAGAAAGAAATATTATAGCAACAATGAGAGTAGGACCATACTCTAAAGCATCATAATAACTTTCTTGGAAATCAGACATCAAACATATTGGTTAAATGGCTGCTGCAGGAAGCATGTAAAGATGGTACAACTCACCTTGGTATTTGGAAGCTATACCATCTACTCCTTATGATACCTTTGCTCTTTGACAAGTATTTGAGTGTGTATGAGACCAACTATCTTATTACATTGTGTTTGCAACTGAGTAAGAATTCTTAGTAACATAAAAATCTTGAGAATTTAGATGAAACATTATATTCTATGATTATGATTTTGATTTCAAGCTGGTGAAGTTTAGGGCTTAAAGCCAATTCGATGCCTTGTTAGGCACTCACAATATCACTAGTTGCTTGGAAGTCAGCACCAGCGAAAATTATTTAGCATATAGTTTTTGAGCAATTAATCTATATGCTCTTTATTCAACATATCATTATTAAGCAACTAAGCTTATATTAAACATGTATTTATTTTAGAATTATGTGCTCCCCTGTATCCTCTTAAGATGGCCTGTTGAAATTGAGTTTCATACTCTTGCAATATAACAATGCAATCCTTCTTTGTGAGTCTGTATCCCTGGGTATCTAAGGTCTAGTGCCCTCTTAGGATTCATTGTTGAAATTGGGTTTCACATCTTTGCAATAGTATAATGTTACCCTTCTTTGTGTTGAATTTTAGTATTAGAATATAACTTTAAAAATTTGCAGATGAACTCAAACAAATAATAAGTGCAGTAAAAACACATTCATCAGATCAGCACAATGGACACAAGATTTTTCACTGGGGAAACCTTCAAAGGGCAAAACCCCCAAAAAGCATTAGTAGCTCATCTCGTAAATGAGATGACTTAGCAAATTATTCGAAAAGTTATTCAAACCTAGATCTAGATTTTAACCACTGTTATAGTAAAAATATCAGCAAAAAATTTGTGGAAATTGAACCCAGGTGTTAGAACAATTACACTCACAACAATTGCCAATTACACATGCAAATTACTCACAAAAGAGACTGAATATGGAGCTGAAAACTAATCTGTATTGAATAAGTGTACAATAGCCAACCCTGTGAAGTCATAGGCTATCACAATAAATAATTAAATGACAGATTCAAATGCATGAAGATTCCATTCGAATTTAGTCAAAAGCAGGCTTACTAAATCTAAGCAAATCCCCCATAGGTGCATAAAGCACATTCCAAATCTGTCTAGGAGATCACGAATTGGAAAAAGCAATTAGGCAAGCTAATAGATGGTGGAAGGACAACTCATACATTTTTTTCATAGGAGAAAAGAGTGGAGGATGATGAGGACAAAAAACAAGTTAACTTCACCTAGTCAAACTTTCCTAATTGCCTTAAAACACTGAAAAAGCAGAAAATAAAGCAGAAAAAATAGACATGCACTAGGGAGTCCAGGAATAAATAAGATTTGATTCCAGGAGGTTTCCCAAGTGCTCCATGACTCAAAATTAGCAAGTTTGACCACTATGGATGTGTGGAGGACAACTTGCATAAGGTGGAATATGGAAACTAAGCAAATAAGAAAAAAATTGGATTAATTAACATCTAAGGTAGCTAACTATGGGTTGATTATTCTAACACCCCCCCTTAAGCCTGACTTATGAGTAAAATATCAGAAAATTATAGGTCCTAGCAACAAGGCTTAGTCTGTTGATGTATATGTAACTTCGGAATGTATTCTTATATGTATTTTATATATTGTAACCTAATGTTTATTCTGGGATGTTTCTATTATGTATTTGAGTCATATTGTCTTATCTCGATGTTCTGATTGGGAGGATTATTAATGTAAAGAAGTCTTGTCAAGTCATTAGGTAAGTCCCCACAGTTTCAGGGCACTTGGGTTATTATACATTAATTAAGGTGTAGGCTCGAGTAAGTAATTGTAAGTTAAGCCTACATGGTTGAGTGCACTTCAAGTCAAAGAAACAATATAAATAGAGAGTGAGAGTCTCTCTATTTATCACTTGTGAATTACATCACTTGCTCTCTCAAGTGTGGTGCACCTTTGGAGAAGGAAATACTTTGGCTTGACAGAAGACAGAAGGATGTTTTTGTGTTGGGAGGTCATCTTACTGTTTTGGGTTTCACATCTTGTGGTGATACTATCTTAGAGGAAGTTGAGGGGTTTTCTCCATTTATGGTTTCCCCTACCAAAACTCTTTGTGTCTCTTGTCTCATGTGATGTGCTTATGTTATTGTTGTGCTTGTTATTCAATCAGTGAAAAGATCCTAACATAATGCTAGCTTAAATGTTGAAAAACTAACATGGTATCAGAGATAACCTGAGAAGAAGACATTGTGCAGCTACAGGAACTAGGGCTTCCTATTTTGTGGATCTTCCTCCACATATTTTCAGCAAAAGTATGCTAGGATGACTCTCCATTGAAGGGTGCATCTTTATGTCGATGCGGAATTCAATTTCAAGCATTTTCAGTTTCGATGTGGAGATTAGGGCTTTCTTCAGAAGAGGAATTTTTGAGTGAGACTAGCATAGGATTGTTCTCCTCATCAAAACCAAATTTTAGAGACTTGGATCAATAAATTTGGTTGGGTGAAACTCCAGGAAAGTCAAACCCTAGTTTGACCCTGAGCTAGGAGAAACCCTAAATACCAAAAATGCTAAGTTTTGGTACAGTCACTATATTACGAGATTGGAAAAGTCTCAGAAGCTGAAAATTGCAGTGGCCGAAGATAAAATCCTGATGAACACTGTGTCCAAATTTCAGCCTCCGATTCACTGCATTCTTGGAGATAGGATCTCTCAAAGTTAGGGTTCTAGCCTCTTCCAGAAATCATCCATAAACAGGACACCTGGGGGAAATTGAAATATCTTGGGCTACAGAGGTACAAATGGAATTCCTGAAGATGTTCCAGAAAGGGCATGGACTTTACTTTCTGTGATCCAAATATTAGACTCAGAAGATGAATTAGGGACATGCGGAAGGCCGTACAACTTCGTTGTTTTGAACGGTCCTGTAACAGGTCACCTTGGGAAAAAGATCATAAATCCAAAATGGTGAAACCAATTCTAATGAAACCTATGGTGTTGGATCAGGGACATGCAAGGTTACCTCAATACGAAATTTCATACATAGAGGATCATTAAGTTTGGAGATATCATATAAACAGTAACAGGAATTTCTGTAGAAGAAATCAGAAAATTAGGGCTTCCTGTTCCGAGAGCTTCCCTCCACTGTTTTCAGAAAAGGAGTACATTTGACAGCTCCATTTGATGAGATCTATCTGTTCATCCAATCAGATCTGAAATATTCCAAGTTTTGAAAATTAGGGTTTCTAGGACAAACCCTAGATCAGCAAAATCCGGGACAAGGGTGGACACCTCAAATCGGTAAGATCTAATCCTTTGCTATTTCCATTTGAGGTTCTCATTTCAAAGTGATCAGCTTGATGATAAGCTTGGTGAAGTTGAAAAATTCCAAGAATAGAAGTATTTTATCTCTCTATATTGGACACCTACATGAGTATAGAGGTTCTAGTTTCAGAGGGAGACGAGGTCAAAGAAGACATCATGCTCATGCTGCAGAGGATGATGAACCATCCAAAAAGAGATCCAGACATGAAAGTGAAGATTCTTCAAGCGAGGA
>LPNX010475398.1:635555-650875 GCA_001517045.1 Pseudotsuga menziesii
ATGAACATATATTTATGCATAAGAATTTTCCAGTATGAATTTTCCTTATGAAATGTTTCTAACCATGCAAATGCATTTGACTTGTAGGAAAGATCGCATACATAATCGCTTACAAGCAAAGAAGAATGAAGACGTGTTCCGAAGAACAAGTGACGACAGTTTCAAGACAAAGAATGTAATGATGAATGCAGTGACATCATTGATGCAGAACCTTCCAGTTCAAGAAGAATGATGCCAGGGCGTATTATCGAGACCTGAAGAGAAGTTCATAGTTCCATCATGCAGTAGATGGAAACATCGTGGGATACAAAACAAGATTCGTAGCATGGGGCTTCTCACGAAGAGAAGGCATAGTCTACGAAGAAACATTTACAGCTAATAGAAGTGAAGTCACATGACATGCATAATCATGTGTGCAAATGAAAGAAGGCCTTGTACGAGTTTAGAAGACACCCATGGGATATCACATACATGATGAGCTTGATGAATATCTTAACCTTTGCTACAAGGTTGATAGAGTGTGACAAGCTCACAAATGGGTGAAAGATGAACTTTTGAAGAAGTTCAAGATAGAGGATCTTAGTATCCCATGATCCTAGATGGATACTACTTGTCACTCCAATACAGAATGTTTCAGTGCATAGAGTACAAAAGACAGAGGAAGTATGATGCTCTGCTTAAGAGGGAGTGACTACAAAATATCCTGAGGATCGACATGGTACTAAGAGTAAAGTGGATTCCAACCTTTGCTTCAAGGTTGAAGACGAAAGACCAGTGATACTCTTGTTATGTGTCGATGCACTATTGTTCTAGGTATGGAGGTGTGGCAGAGTATAGATGGAATCTTCCTTGGATGAGGGATGTATGCAATAGAGATCTTGAAAAGGTTCAAGATGATGGACTGCATGACCACACCTATGGCATCGAACATGAAGCTATTGAGTGATGCTTCATCAGAGTCGGTTGATGCTACGATGTATCGTCAGATGATTGGGTCCTTGATGTACCTGAGACCAGATATTTTCTTTGCTGTGAACACATTGAGACATGTTCACCTGATGGTTGCAAAGCATATAGGGGTACAGTTGATTATGGACTCAAGTACGATGCAAATCAGAAGATTAACCTAGAGGGTTATGTTGATTCAGATTGGGCAGGCAGTGCCATAGACAGGAAGAGTACTTTGGGAGGTTGCTTCAGTATGGGATCAGGTGTGATCTCTTGGTTTAGCAGGAAGCAATCCTGTGCGGCACTGAGTACAGCTGAAGCAGAGTATGTCGCAGCTTGTTCAACTAGTTATGAGGTAGTATGGCTGCGGAAGCTACTGTCTGATATATTTGATCTCCAGTTGGATGCTACTTGTATACATTGTGACAACCAGAGTTGCGTGAAGTTGTTAGAGAATCCAGTGTTCCATGACAAGTCGAAGCATATTGAGATCAAGTATCACTATATCAGGGATATGGTGCAGAGAGGATCAGTGAAGCTCCTATATGTTGCGACGGAGGAACAGATAGATGATGTATTGACGAAGCCATTGGCTAGGCTGAAGTTTGAGTACTTCAGAGAGAGACTTGGTGTTCTCCAGATCGAGGCTTCCTCCCAGAGACAGTGATGAGTCCCGAAGCCATTCTGACGAGCAGGTCAGATGTAAGGGCTGAGCCATTCTGTCATGCTGAGAGGATTCAGTTCCTTCCATGTCAGATTTGAGTGCTAGAGATCCAAAGCCATTCTGACGAGCAGGTTAGATGTAAGGGCTGAGCCATTCTGTCATGGTGAGAGGATTCAGTTCCTTCCATGTCAGATATGAGTGCTGAGATTGAGAGCCATTCTGACGAGTAGGTCAGATGTAAGGGCTGAGCCATTCTGGTCATGGCTAAAGGATTAAGTTCCTCCCATGACAGATGTGAGTGCTGGCCATTCTGTCGAGTAGGACAGATGTAAGGGCCACTGCCACTCTCCGGGAGAGTGGAGGCACCTGGTCCATTACCAGGTAGCTCAGTCAGGGACTGGGGGCCATTCTGACTAAGGTGTAGGATTTAGTTCCTACCAGGTCAGATGTGAGTGCAGAAATCTCTCTTCATTGTGGCGGATGTGGTTCTAGCCTGGTTGAGAGTCTTCCATCATTGTGGCGGAGGTGGCTCCAGCCTGGATGGGATTGTGCCCTTCTGACGGGTAGGTCAGATATAAGTGCAGAAATCTCTCTTCATTGTGGCGGGAGTGGGTCCAGCCTGGGTGAAAGTCTTCCATCATTGTGGTGGAGGGGGCTCCAGCCTGGATGGGATTGTGCCCTTCTGACGAGTAGGTCAGATATAAGTGCAGAAATCTCTCTTCATTGTGGCAGATGTGGTTCCAGCCTGGTTGAGAGTCTTCCATCATTGTGGCGGAGATGGCTCCAACCTGGATGGGATTGTGCCCTTCTGACGAGTAGGTCAGATATAAGTGCAGAGCCATTTCCCAGATGGTAGTTGATTGTGCCTACCATGATGGTGAATGTGAGTGCTGGGCCTTTCTGATGTGATTGTAGTTTACTACATGATCAGATGTGAGTGCTGGGTGTGCCTTTCTGACGAGCAGGTCAGATGTAAGTGCTGGGCGAAGACCTACATAAGAGTAGGCCTACAACCAGCATGAAAAAGGGCTGGCGCTGTAGAAATTCCTATGACGAGATAGTACACACATGATGATGACCAGTGGAGATCCAGATCGAGCTATGATCCAGATCCAGTTATGATGACTCCGAGAGATCCAGATCGAGCTATGATCCAGATCCAGTTATGATGACTCCGAGAGATCCAGATCGAGTGATGATCCAGATCTAGCAGTAGTGATCCAAATCGATTGATGATCCAGATCCAATCCAGTGATGATGATCCAGATCGAGTGATGATCTAGATTTAGTGATGATGATCCAGATTGAGTGATGATCTAGATTCAATGATGATGATCCAGATCGAGTGATGATGTCCTATGATGATCCACATCGAGAGATGATCTAGATCCAAATGACTTGAAGATGAAGATGACTTGAAGACGAAGAAGACTTGATGACAGAGATGACTTGAAGATGAACATGATCCAATGATACAGAGAAGAAGACCAGTGCTGAAAATTGTGTCGAAAGAATACCTTCCTAGTTAAGAGGGAGTGCTGATGTATATGTAACTTCGTAATGTATTCTTATATGTATTTTATATATTGTAACCTGATGTTTATTCTGGGATGTTTCTGCTATGTATTTGAGTCATATTCTCTTACCCCGATGTTCCGGTCGGGAGGATTATTAATGTAAACAAGTCTTGTCAAGTCATTAGGTAACTCCCCACATTTTCGGGGCACTTGGGTTATTATACACTAATTAAGGTGTAGGCTCGAGTAAGTAATTGTAAGCTAATACTACATGGTTGAGTGCACTTAAAGTCAACAGAAGAATATAAATAGAGAGTGAGAGTCTCTCTATTTATCACTTGTAAATTACATCACTTTCTCTCTCAAGTGTGGCACACCTTTGGAGAAGGAAATACTTTGGCTTGACAGAAGACAGAAGGATGTTGTTGTGTTGGGAGGTCATCTTACTATTTTGGGTTTCACATCTTGTGGTGATACTATCTTAGAGGAAGTTGAGGAGTTTTCTCCATTTATGGTTTCCCCTACCAAAACTCTTTGTGTCTCTTGTCTCATGTGATGTGCTTATGTTATTGTTGTGCTTGTTATTCTCTTAGTGAAAAGATCCTAACATAATGCTAGCTTAAATTTTGAAAAACTAACATAGTCACCCTTTACATACTGGATGTCCATTTAACCAAGGAAAGAGGCAAAAACCTAGTGGGAAAAATGCTCCCTTAAACATGGACTATAAAACAAAATTTGGAAATATTGTCATCAATCATGTTTCACACCATGATCAGCAATCCCTAGCAATGATTTGAGATTGTTGAATGTCTTCTCACAAAAAAATTTGGTGAAGATATCTGCTACTTATCTGAAGATGAACATAAGAGTAGGTGTATGGTGCCATCATGCACAAGCTGTCTGATGTAGTGCATATGGATCTCAATGTGTTTGGTTCTCTTCTTCTGAACTGGATTATTGCAGATTTGAATGGTACTATGATTATCACAATAGATCATATTTGAGTATTCTTATTCGAAGCCACACTCTCCAAGTAACCCCCGCAGCCATAAACATTGAGTTGCTACATTTACAACTCCTCTATACTCTGCTTCTATAGATGAGAGTGAAATGGTACTATGTTTCTTTCTTGACCAGATGATTGGCCCTTCTAAAAGCATGAACACATATCCTGATGTTGAATTTTGATCTGTGCTATCACCTTCCCAATCACTGTCAGTAAACCTAATCAAATCAAGATCAGATTTAGCTTTATAGAAGACCCCATGTGTCCTTGTTCCCTGAACAAAGTTAAGGATCCTTTTGGCTACTATCCAATGGATCTCATGAGTCTAGTCCATGTATATTGAAGCCACACTTAATGCATAATAAATATTAGGACTAGTATGTGTAATATACAACAAACATCCAACCAATTTCCTATACAGTGTATTGTTTACCATAGGTGAAGAATCAGCTTCTTCAAGCTTCACTCCTGAAAGGAAAGGTGTCTTTCTTGGCTTGCAATCCTTCATTTTGAATTTATTCAGAAAATATAAGGCATACTTGGACTGATGAACTTTGATTCCATCTTTGGTTTGAGCAATCTCGAGCCCCAAGGATTGGCTCAATAGGCCCAAATCTGTCATGGAGAAGGCATGGTTCATTGCATCCTTCAAGGAGCCAATTTCATCTTTTGAGCTTCCTGTAATGAGGAGGTCATCAACATACAAAAAAATTATCATTAATGAACCATGAATCAGCTTCAAATAGAAATTTGTATCTGACTTGCATCGAACAAAATTCAGTGATAGCAAAAAGCTATCAATCTTGGTACACCAAGCCCTGGGAGCTTGATTAAGCCCATACAATGACTTCCTTAGCCTGCACACAATAGATGGGTTAGTAGAAAATCCTTGAGGCTGCTGCATGTATATCTCCTCAGTGAGATATCGATTCAGGAAAGCACACTTCACATCCATGTGATGTACTTCCCATTACTTTGAAGCTGCAATGGCTAAGGCTATCCTGATGGAGTCCATCTTTGCCACTGGTGAAAAGGTCTCATTGTAGTCTATGTCATGAACCTGTGAGTAGCCCTTGGATACTAATCTGGCATTATACTTTAGAGGTGAAGCATCAGCAGCAAATTTGGTTTTTTACACCCACTTACATTGAACTAGCTTCCTCCATGGGGGAAGATAAAAAAGCTCCCAATTCTTTCTCTTCTAGAGTGAGCTGAACTCTTCCTTCATGGATGCTTGCCATATTGGATCGTTTGCTGCATATTCATATGTCTGCGGATCTGATTCAACCATCAGATATCATTTATATGCAGACATAGGATCTTTCATGCACAGAGCACTCTCAATTTGAGATCTAGTCCTCCTAGGATCATTAGGATTTCCAGCTAGTTCTCCAACTGCATGAATGATATTGGCTTCCCATTTTGGTCTTGTAGGACTGTTAGGATCTGCAATAAAGTCATCGTTTTCAAACATACCAGAATCAACATTTTCAACTATCTCTTCACTTACATTCAGAGGTTCTGGTGGTGAAGAGGATTCTCCAACTTTCACTGCTGCTAGGGGCTCTTCTTGAAACTGAACACACCTTTCAATGAAGGCTTTGTTTGTGCTCAAATTGATCGGATTATACCCTTTTGAATCTTCAGAGTACCCAACAAATAGACACTCTTGGCTTTGGGGCTGCCAAGCCTTCCTCTTTTCTGTTGGAATTCTAGCCCAAGCCCTTGAGCCAAATATCCTGAAATGGATCATATCTGGCTTGTACCCACTCCATGCTTCGAAAGGAGTCATACCATCAAGTTGTTTGCGAGGCACCCTATTCTAGATATAGGATGCATACTTTATAGCTTCAGCCCAGTACTTTGGTGGCAAAGTCTTAGCCTCCATCATGCAAGTTGCCATCTCTTTCAGTGATCTGTTCTTCCTCTCAGCAACACCATTCTGTTGTGGTGTGTAAGGGATAGAATGTTGCATCTGAATACCTGCATATACACAATATTGAATAAACTCAGAATTGACATACTCACCACCATTGTCAGATGTGAAGACCTTGAGTTTCCTCCCAGACTGGTTTTCAACCAAAGCCTTAAAGACTTTGAAGAGGCCAAAAACTTTAGACTTGTGTTTCAGGAAGTAAACCCAGCAATACGTGGAAAAGTCATCTATGAAATTCAATGCATATTTGTCATGACTCATTGACATATGAGGAAATGGGCCAGAAACATCATTGTGGATAAACTCAAGATGTACATAGGTTCTCTCATGACTAGCTCTCTCAAATTTATGCTCTGGGTGTTTTCCTAGGATGCAACCTTGACAGACTCCTTTGGAAAAATTAATCTTTGGTAACCCTATGACCATTTCTTTTTCACTAAGATCAGAAATATACTTGTAATTGAGGTGGCCAAATATTTCATGCCAAAGCTTCCTTTCCTCATTTGCATGAATTAGAGGAGCAAAGGGGTTTGAGTAGGGTAGGAAGTGTGAGAACATGTATACCTTCGAAGTATGATTTGCAACTCCTTTTGCAATGACTTTAGCACTTGAGATCTTTGTGATCTCAACTTCATCAGGGGAGAATCTAACCTTCTTAGGAGACCCTATGTGGGTCATCTGATACACTAATAAGATGTTAGAAGCAAGAGCTGGAACATACAACACATTGCTGAACTTACCATGGTCAAGATCATTCCTCCCTTTGCCCAAACTTTCAGTGAGAGATTCATCTCCCAGTATTGTTGGTGGACCTTTCGACATGTCAAGTGAGGTGAATGCCTCCTTGGTCGAAACCATATGTCTTGAAGCTCTAGAATCAATGATGAAACTAGGTGAACTTGATGTGCCAGCAACCAATGCATGAAATCTCTCTCTGTCTTTTGAATCTGATCCTCATTCCCTCTTCTTTGAGCTGTCTGGAAGGAAGATGCCATTCTTATCTAGGAGTTGGGTCAGCATGTCAATTTTCTTCTTTGTGCAGAACCTTTAAGAATGATTGCCCTTACTGCAGTATGCACACTTGCTCATTTCTCCTTTGTTCTTCTTCTTCTGGGGGTTCTTCTTAGAGCCTTGAGGCTCCTCTGGAGACTTGTTCTTTTCTCTCTTTTTCTCAGGTGGAATTTTATATTTCTTCTTGCTTTTTGAATCCACCCTCAAATCTATAGCAACCAAATCTTGGTATTTGGATGGTTTGATGGTGCCCATCATCACCAATTTATCTTGTTCTTGTGTGAGAGATTCCATGAAATCTGCAAGGCTAGGCATTTTCCAGGCTCGAGCTGTCAACTTTGTGGCATCGAAGGTCAAAAACAACACTGAATAGTAAGGGCCATGATTCAAGAGTATGGCCAATAGCAGCTGATCATCCTTATTTTCGATCCCACATTGTTTTAGCTGCAAAACAAGTGCTTTGAACTCAAAAAAATACAGTTGCAGGGATTCAAAGCTATTGGGACTTAGGGAGATCAATTAATTTTCAATTTGATGTCCCCTCATATCATATGTCTTTCCAAAAAGATCAACAAGCTTCTCCCATGCTTCATTCGGTGATGTCAATCCATCAAGATAGAAAAGGAGGTCTCTGGATATGCTCAGACATAGGAGACCATAGGCCTCATCCCTCCTGTTGTGCCATTTTATCTTCTCTGCAGCTGCATTGGGCTCTGGTTATGTTGCCATAGTCACTCTGTAGAGGCCTTTTCCTCTCAACAGTATCTCCATCTCTGCTTTCCATTCAAAGAAGTTAAATGGAGTCAAGATGATCTTCTGAGATTGATCCATAGCTCAAAAATTGTCCCGTCAGTCAGCATAATCCTCCCAACCAATGATGTTGAACCTGCAAAAAAAATTGAAAGGATAGAAATCAATATACAAAGGCTCTGATACCATGTGGAAATTGAACCCAGGTGTTAGAACAATTACACTCACAATAATTGCCAATTACACATGCAAATTACTCACAAAAGAGACTGAATATGGAGTTGAACACTAATCTGTATTGAATAAGTGCAAAATAGCCAACCCTGTGAAGTCATAGGCTGCCACAATAAATAATTACATGATATATTTGAATGCATGAATATGCCATTCTAATTTAGTCAAAAGCAGGCTTACCATATCTAAGCAAATTCCCCATAGGTGCATAAAGCACATTCCAAATCTGTCTAGGAGCTCACGAATTGGAAAAATAAATTAAGAAAGATAATAGATGGTGGAAGGAAACTTAGACATGATTTTCATAGGACAAAATTTTGGAGGATTATGAGGACAAAAAACAAGTTAACTTCACGTAGTCAAACTTTCCCAATTGCCTTAAAACACTGAAAAAGCAGGCAATAAAGAAAAAAACGTAGACATGCGCTAGGGAGGCAAGGAATAAAGAAAATTTGATTCCAAGAGGTTTCTCAAGCACTCCATTACTCAAAATTAGCAAGTTTGATCACTATGGATGTGTGGAGGACAGCTTGCATAAGGTGGAATATGGAAACTAGGCAAATAAGACAAAAATTGGATTAATTAATGTCCAAGGTAGCTAACTATGGGTTGATTATTCTAACAAAATTTAGAGGAAGGGTTTGAAACCCTATGTACTCAATTTCCAGATGTGCCCATAATTAGTCAAAATTGTTAACATAAATTATCAGATCTATTTTCTACAAATTAGGGCCTGCACAGGAACAAAAAGTAGACTGCCTAGAAAACACAGGCTACCAGAAATTAGCTTTTGCCTACCCAAATTTTATCAGCTACCTGGAAAACTCATTCATTGTCTACCCGTGATAGTCTGTGACTGTTGGGCTACTGTTTGTTGTTGTTGATGTGGCTGGGCAGCCCCAATGGAGACTGGGCCAAGCCTTTAAGGCCTTCCCAAGACCTCTTGGGGTCTTCTCTTTAGCAACCCGAGGTCTGTGCAAACAATTCAAGTCTTCTATTTAGCATCTTGTGACTAGAACAGATAGTTGGAGCTTCTAAGGTAGCTTCCGGGATCTTTGTGGAAGCTTAGATCTACTCCCGAACTTAGTGGTGGGGCCCACCGTGTTTCCCTAGGTGTTGATATGTCTGCCGGTGAGGAGGACAACTGAGAAAATGAAGAAGTTGTTGAGATGAAGGTAAAAATGCCATGGTGCTAAGAATAAGTTTGTTGTAGAAAAACCCTAGCTAAGGGTTAGCTGAGAGAGATGGGTGCCCAACTAAAAAAAAGTAAGATATTCTTCAATGGAACCTTCCACAAATAGCAGCTTCACCTGTGAGAGAAAACTTGAATGAATAATGAGAAGAGTTGATCTTCTTTTATAGTCTTCATTCATCTGTAAGTGGACCAAAATTAGAGAATATAAAATAATAATATTTTAATATTTTCCTAATTTCACTTTTACCTTCTTACTAAAAAGGTCTTTTTATTTATCTTTGACTTTTACCACAAATCCTTATTTAATTTTGACTTTCACCTATGGTACAAAAGTCCTTATTTATTTTTGAATTTTGACTTTATCCTTTTTCCAAGTGCCCATGTGGTCTTTTTTATTCCAAAAGTACATCATGATAAAATAAGATAGTTACTAATGCTTTTATCTCACACTTTGTGTGACACCTAGATCTGGTACTAGGGTAACTTAACCAAGGGTAGAGAATCCTTAGATAAGTACACCAAACCCATAGATCAAGGGTCAGAGTGCCACACATTCCTAGACCTAGTCTAGGGCTTACAATTCCTTCCTGGTAATAGACCGGGTGCCTCCACTCTCCAAGAGAGTGGCTACCCAGAATTAAGTTGAGTCTACAAGTACTAGACTGGTGCACATTGTGGTCTCAGACCAGATGTATAACATTCAACAAAATGGTCACTCAACACTATTTTGAGTCTAACCAGGGAAGAAGTGGGTCTATATCATTGTCCTAGACCAGATATCTACCATTCAAAAAAATGGTCACTCAACGTTGGGTTGAGTCTTCACCGTGGTCTTGGACCAGGTGGTGCCATTCTCCTAAGAGAAGGCCTGTCAATGCTGCTCAGAAAAATCAACACTTTGAAGTATTTATCCCTTGTAATCTAAGTTCACGCCATGTATATAGTTCTCTCTATTAGATTCCATGCCTTTCATGAGCAACATGTATTTTTATTCTTGATTTGTAAGTTTTTTTTATTGATCCATGGAGAGGAAGAGATGCAAAACCTAGCGCCACACTACTAAAGATTCACCTAAACATATGATGCACCTCTCCCAAGCATTAATTAACAATACTTTACCAATACACCATAGGGTAATCCCCAATCATCAACAGCATGCATTACCTTTACGATTTTCTGCATTTGTTTTCCCATTTGTTGATATGTTGCTAATTTCATTTCCTTCACTAATTCAGGCCATGATTAAAAGACTCATGTCAGATGTTCCTTTTGGAGCTCTATTATTGGGAGGTTTTGCATTTTTCTTCCATGATTAAAAGAATGATGTCAGATGTTTGTTTTGGAGATCTGTAGTTCCACACAATGATATTTATCCTCTTGTATTTTTTAAACACAAAGAGTGATAAAGATACCATGAGGTGCACTTAGTAGATCTAGGATTAAACCCTCAAGTGCATTTAATATATCTAGATTTAAGATGGACCCATTCTATTTAAAAAATAATATTTTAATGAGGTCAATGTATGTGTATTTGTGTTTCCAATGAAAATCTCACAGGATTCCCCCCTTTGTCCCTAAATATCCATATAGAGGTGTATGAACTATCTTTACCCCTCTTTTGCCCCTCTTTTCTGCATGACGCTAAAATTCTTGACATGCTGAATCAATGAATTTGGATCAAGTGAAGGGTACATTCCTGCCAAGGTACATGAAGGGCTTGGTGCTCTTGATTAAATTCCAATATTTTTGGTCAACCCTTCTATAAAACCAAGTCAAACCAAATAAAAATGGATAGATTTGGTGTTGGAAACACTTTGTACACACGTGAATATGGCATCAAAATAATTTTCCAGCAATATGAACTTTGAAGTAATACTTCATCTATTGGAATTTTGATACAATACTTCTGAACTTCGTCAAGGTTGAACTTGGCCAAACTTACACCTATTACCTTATTTTAGACCAACTACACTTACCATGTGCATCCTGTGAAACCAAGTGCAGTTTTGTCCCTTTTCCCAAAGCCTTTTCTCTCCTTTTGCTCTTCCCACTCTAGAAAATTCATGGAGATTTTATGTGAAACATCATCCCCAACCTTATAACAAATTTTTGAAATGCTACTTTTGACATTCATGGTAGATTGCATATGACACTACTTTTATCACCCCCACCACGCAAATGTTTAAAATGATGCTTCTCATTTAGCCGTCTAGAGCTTGCTTGCTTTGTGTAGCTAATGGAATAAGTTTAGTGAACTTCCACAAACCAGAATGTATTTCTTATGGATGAGGTGTCTTGACTCTTGATGGAAAATGTCTAATAGATTAAATATTTAGCAAAGTTCTCATTTCTAAACATACAATCCTGAAATTATGGTTCTATTTTAGAATCAAACTGAACTATTTACTACTGAGGCCATGCTAAATAGTTCAAACTTCAGTTTGTTCTCAGTTTGAAGAAATAGAACAAATCAGACTCAAAACTTATTCACACAACCTTTCTTAAGTTTAATGCATTTACTGTTCAAGAATTCCAATTCCATATTAAACTGTAAAATTATTAACTCAACTAAATGGTATAATAGAAATATATTTCGCTTACCCTATTCTGGTAATATAGAAAGGGGATCCATTGATATCAATCAGTTGAAAACTACTGAAGTATAATATTCTCAAATCTTCTTTTGTCAGTTTCTAAAGCACTGGGGCAGCAAGAGGACCTTGTATTAAAAGAAAATTCCATCTTCACTTATTTCTCCTACCAAAGGCAAACAAACAAGTTCTATAAAGCATAAAACAATAAAAAATAATGTCAAGCATGTCAAACAATCATGAAGAGCAAGACACAAACCAAAAACATATCTTAGAGGCCCATGAAACTTTCTAATAGAATCCATTTAATCATATACAACCAACTGCTATGCAGTTATCCATGTATCACAGCTACAATTACAGCACTTGACATACAGAACAATTAAACAAGTTTATTAGAAGATGCTACAAGCCACATAAAATGCTTTACAGAGATATTCTTTGTATCAAAATTGAAACCATAAATAATCAATTGCATTGCATTTACCCATGTATCTATTACAAAAATGGGACTTCATCATGCAAATGCACAAAGACAGAGAAGATAGCAATCAATATCGAGATGTTATTGATATGAGAACGACTAAGTAGCAAGGGTATCTATACCCAAGAGTAGGGTACATGTACGCATACCGGGTACTTGGGTACTCGTAAGGTACGTCTCCTGCCATATCCCATACTGGCTCCACGTACTCGACATGCCATTATAAAAAAGGGGGTACTTACGCCATACCCCCATGTTTGGGTACTTTGTACACCATGTTTCGGTACTCTAAGGGTACGATCGACTCAGTAAAATGCAATCTGCTGGGAAAAATGTAACAATCTCCAACCAAATTTGAACTGGTTTTTTGCTAACTGTGTATGGAGTCTTATTTAGGACTTATGTCAAACACTTTACAACACTGTTCAAACTCCACTGAATATTGTCTAAATCTGGTAGACAAATTTTCCATTGCTTTACAATGAATGTTTTTATGGTTATGTGTTCAACAATTATGGAACATACTTTGAATACCAAATGTTCACATAAAAAATGTACATATGTATTTAATACTAAGAAATACACTCACATCAACCCAGGAATATTTTTGGCAATTTGCAATTTTTTATTGCATGTAAGAACAGTTAAATAGATGTTTATTTCAAGTGTATTGGCAAGTGTAATCCAAATCAAGAGTTTGCAATGGAACTAAAGAAAAGGAAAACTATTCGAGAAATTGATGGAAGTCATGGACTTCCTTGTGCACCTTGTCGAGAACTGGTTGTGAGGCAATTTGTTGGTGGACCTATGGGAGAGAATGCATGGTTTGTAATGGTATGTTCTTAGAGTACATAATTTGGATGTGGCAATTACTGTGTTAACCTTCAATGGTGAATCACCCTTGTTGAAATCCTTGCAATAAGATATCTACCCCAAATAGAATATTGTGCAAATGTAGCCCAGTTTACATAGTATAATGAACATTAGCAAGGGCATGGTATGTAGCCTCTTCCCAGGTAAGCCCAACAACTAGCAAGTGGAAGTGATGATTGTTGTGAAGCTTTGGAGCGTTAATCAGGAAAATAGTATTGGTACAATCAAAATGATGGAAACTATTCATTGTTTACAGTTCCACTTATTCTGCAAATATGACAACATTGGAACTACTGATTACAAGATCTTTGTTATGATCTACAAAATACAAAATCCCATGGTGCACTTTGGAAGTTAATGGAAAGACAATTTCACACTCTAATTATGATAGCCTACTGGATTGAAAAGTGATTTGCAGCACATTAGGTTGGTGGCCCCATTTAATTCACACCTGTGCAGTAGATGATTTCATTGATTCAGATTCCCTAGACTAGTAGACTGATTTCAGCTATTGTCGACTGCATATTTATCGTCCTTGTTGATAAAAGAAAAAACCAATATATGATGTTAAACACTTAGTACTATAAAGCCAGTTCATCTCCTGTATACGAAGAATATTTGGACGGCAGTATAACCATGTAGCTGTTTCAATAAGTAGCACATAAAGTTTATATTAGCTAGGTCTAAGCAAGTTAAAATTGTGATAGTGAGGTAGCTAATTATTGATGTGTAGAGATGTAAATTGATAGGTTGAGATATAGGGTGATGTCCATTATATTGAGGAGTAGAACTATAGCTTCCCTTGTGCATTTTAATATATGGGTTGGGTCCCATAATTTGTCCCCATGCTACACCTATTCTCTTCAGTGAATATACCAACATCTTATAGTATTAAGCAAGTTTGTTTGTGATGTAGGTCAATCTCATGCAAGCAAGCAAACACACATTACTACTATTGATGCAAAGTCTCAACTTCCAGTTCAATGGATATGCCATGTGTTGAATGGACAATGATTGTGGTGGTAGAGATGTATTTTAGTTAGGGAGTGCATGCAAGTATGTGTCAACAGCAGTTGCAAGTGTAGGTTACCTCAAAAATAGGGTGCAACCATTGGAAAGGGATAGATTGGTCATGTTTGAATGCATCACAGTTGGTATAGCACTTTGGAATGCTATATTTTAGGTTAGTACATGCCTTCTTGCCTAAAAAGAGTTTGAATGCATTCCATAAACCACGCTTAAAGACTCATGCTCAAAGGGACACTTAATCAGTGCATTTGTTGATCTTAAGGATGAGTTGTCTAAGGGTGAGTATTTGTATATGTAACTATTTTCAAATAAGTCTAGGGTGAGTAATCCATGCATAAGTGCAACACCCTTGAACAAGAGTAACACACAACATTAACAAAGAGATTTGAATGACCTAGCAGCCTATTAGTGGTTTCATAACAAGTGTTCTATCCAAACATCAAACATTCTAGAGTTCAGATACTAAAATGACAATTTTCGCTGGCAGACTTGGTCATAACATCCTGTACAAGCATTCTCAGGTCTAGGGTGCACTTTCCTAGGTAAATTCAGGTCTATAAGAATAGTACATTTTATTGTAAATGGGTTGGATCGAAATATTTTTCCGTTGTAGTTCTAGAGGTCGACAGTTGAATACAGTGAAAATAATCGATCCACCTATTGTATTTTCCTGCTTTTTATATGCTCAGTGCTAGACTAGTGTATATTTTTTCCTTTTTAGTTCAGTTGTTAAGATCAGTTTGCAAATCTAGAGAGTTTTTACTTCTGATTTGCCTAAACTAGTGCAGGTTTGAGCGACCCCTCCAAACCCCAGATGATTTATAGAGTGGAGAAATCCAATCCTTAACCTCCTAATAGCAGCCAGGGCAAGGTTGTCATTAATACCAAACCCAGGTTGAGTCATATTTTGTTTCTGTGGCAATATTCTTCAATTTCAGAAGCCCCACCATTATTCTCCATTTCCCTCTAGAGTCTTAGATTGTGTTACTTGGGAGTGGAAGCGAAATTGAGAAGCGGAAATGGGAGGGAGAGCAAAAACTGAAATTTTTAAAAGCTTCTAGTTTGGAATCGTTTATATA
>LPNX010475401.1:8081-49561 GCA_001517045.1 Pseudotsuga menziesii
AACATTATACTTACCTCTCCCACATCGGACCTGTAAGTCTTGCGAAGGTGCTGGAGGATCAGTTTGGATTTCCTCACCAATGTCGAAGCAAGTCCTGTAGATGCCTGAGAGGATCAGGTTGGGTTTTCTCAGCCACGTCAAACAAAGTCCCATGGAGGATCTTTTTCCCTAGTTTTACTTGCCAAGATTAGGGTGTTTTCATGCCCAGAATTCAAGCTTGGGGTTTCATAGAAGTTTCTTCCAGCAACAACCTATATTGATGATCTATATTCTATGCTCTAGCATAGGAAACATTCTCCAACATATCTACTCAATTGAACCCAAACCTTCAAGTCTTCATAATATTAGAATTTTAACCATTCAGTCTTTAAAACCATAGTAAAAATTGTGCATCAAAAACCTCTTCATACATTTATGCAATTTCTAAAAGTTGTTGTAGTAAGAATTTTCTCTCATATTCATTATAGAGTGCTTTGTCTTCACCACCATCATCAATATTCAATTTTTTTTCAAATTTTTAAACACTTGAAACAACCCCCTCCCTTTAGCCCTTTTATGGGAAAATGAAACAAAGGATAACAAAGTATATACAACAGGGTATTTATATTCTAATAAAATATCAAATTGGCAGTAGTTTCAAGAGAAAATATATAAAAATATCAACACACTTCACTACTCTCTAACATATCCTACTAGAGTATTACAACTCCAAATCAAAGTTATCACCAAGGAGTGATTTATATTGCACGTACCTTTAGGATGATCTGGTTTCTTATTTTCTCATATTTAAAATGTCACAAGTCCTTTCCACATGATTACGTTAATGCCACACATTCGGCATGTGAAAACCCTCCATACATGATCCAAGGTTGTGGTTCATGTCTCAAGTAAGATTTCAAAGACATCTTTCTTTCAAGTTATGTAAATTGTATTTGAGAAGTACACAATGATATTTGTAGAAAATATGCATTCAGTATAGAAGAGCATATTTAGCATCTTTGTAATGAAAGTATACCCAATGTTGCAAAAACAACAATGTCCTGATATACAAATCAATTTTAACTCCATTCAATTAGTCTTGTTGACAATTGACCTTTATAGAGAAATACAAAAAATTGAGCCACATTTGTACATCAGTGTCTTAAAGCAAGTCATATTTATTTTTCTTTTCGTATCAAGGGAACCATCACCACATCACCACTTCTTGAGACAAACTTATATTTTCAAAATAAGCCATGTTCAAAATTCAAAATGATGTCAATGTGTTTCTCCTAGTTTCAACCTAAACATAGCAAGGTATATCAGTATGCCCCTTCTCGAAGGTTTGACATTTATACATTGTTCTTTGCTAAAGGATATTGTCATTGTGATTTTCTCATTGCTAATTATAAACTGTTAAGAAATAATCATAGCACTAATGTTAATGCCAAAGCAATTTGATCTTAGTTAAAACAGTTGCCCAACAAGTATGATCTTGATTTCAATAGCCTTTATTATGATTGTTTCGTTATTAAAGAATTATGAATCATAGGAACTCAAGGCTTACAAAAACCTGATTAATACCATTCAAGATTATTGTTCATAAAAACAATATATGAACCAAAACAATTTCGATTTTGATTTAGGGGTTTTGTTGATTATATTGGTTTATTATGTTTGTTATTTCAGCAAAGAAGTTATTTCAGCGGAGAGATGATTGGTTGTAACCCACCTTATTGGTACAACTCTTTGGTCCTTATGGTTATGTCTTATGGGTAAAGGGGCTTTTTCTCCCTCCTTTTGTCTCTCCCCTTTGGTCCTTTGATTAAAATGGGGTTTTGGACCTTTCCTTGATTTATGGTTGGTTGTGTGTTAGCACTGTCCTTCTTTTGTGTGGTGTGGTACCTAAACTCCTTACTATTGCCCCTTGATGTCTACTTATTATTGTTATTGTATATTTTGGTTAAGGTTTTCCCTCCTTTTAGGAGGTGACAGTTTTTCCGTATCTTTGACCCTCATTTTGAGGGAAGACTCTAGAAGTCTTTATGCATTATAAATGAATGATATTTGACATCATTCATCATCCATATTTGGTGGTTGATCTAAGCTCTAATTTCAAGGGTTATCTTTATTGTTTGGATGGATATTGTTTGCTAAGTCTATTGTGATTATAGTTTCCTACTGCATGGTGATGTTACTTCTTTTTGAGTTGTTGTTCATGCGAGAGAGATATGCGTCCTATCCATTCCTATTGTTGAGAGATCCACTGTCTTTGGGGTGACCCGATATGTCTGTAGCTTGATCCGTTGGTGGATGAGTTGGTCCTTCTGTTTGAGATCCTATCTATTGTGATATGTTGTTAATGTGATTCGATCCACTATCTGTATGGTTTTAATTTTTTTATTTGAAATTTGATCTACTATGATCTATAATGATGGTGATTCGTTCCACTGCTTGTAAGGTTTGAACTACTCTAAGGTGAAGGTTGTATTGTAGGATGTAACCCTAAGTGACCTATTGTCAGAGAAGTCTAATATTGAACTTGTGTCTATATTTTTTTGGGATTTCATTGTGACTTGAATGTCAATGACCCTTTCCCTAATACAACCTATCATCTCTCTCTCTCTCTGGTTTGTACTAACCCTCCAAGGGCCATCTTGTTCCTTTTATGTGACTGTGTCCCTAAGAGACACAGTTAGTTCTGAAAGTAATATTATGAGTATATAGTTAGAAATGGTCCCACACTACAAATAGTGATTTGTTCCACTGCTTGTAAGGTTTGAACTACTCCAAGGTGAAGGCTCTATTGTAGATTGTAAGCCTAGTGACATGTTGTCAGAGAAGCATGGGATTGAACTTGTGTCTATATTTTTGTGGGATTTCATTGTGACTTGAATATCAATGACCCTTTCCCTACTACAACCTATAATCTCTCTCTCTCTGGTTTTTACTAACCCTCCAAGGGTCAACTTGTTCCTTTTATGTGACTGTGTCCCTAAGAGACATAGTCAATTCTGAAAGCACTATTATGAGTATCTAGTTAGAAAGGGTCCCACACTACAGCTGAGTAACTGATCTTGTTCTTTTATAATTTGTAGAAGTCATTGAAATTTATTTTGTTGATATGATTACATGTTATGAGCACTTACTTTAACACCACTGAAAATTTTAGGGGTAACTTGGAACTTTGAGCTCTTGAGCCTAGAAGAGATTATGAACAAAATAGTGAGTTTGAATATCACATTCAAAAGGTTAGTTTTAAGAGTTGGATGACTTGCAAAGATCTATCTGAATAATATTATCGAAATCATGTAGATTATGATTGGGTAGAACATAGGAGGCGATAAATATCAAATGTGGAAGACAATAAACATCCAATTTCGAAGATGACCCTAGTGATAATGACAATGATGAAAACAATTATACGTCTACATGAATTATATGTTAAAATGAAAGAGGAGTCTATTCATTTCCTTGTGAAAAAAGGATGTGAGGTAAATTAATTATGCTACGTCTTTGAAATGTGAGTTACTTTAATCTTGGAATGGAAAAAATGTTAATAAAAATTAAAAGAAACATCCTTGAATTTGAACATAGGATTCAAACTTATCACTTTATTTTGTGTGCTTATGAAAGAATCTATTGTATGTTTATTTACATCGATTCACTTTTGGTTCTTTAAGAGTTGATAGTGGCCTTGAAAATGTCTTGGAATTATTGTTTCACAAAGGTGTCGAGCTTAGATAAATGATCAGTATGGGAATGATGTTAGTTCACTTCGGGAATACTAGTTTAGGATGTTGAAAAGATTGAGCTTGACTTGTCTTCAAAGGAGGACTTCAATTAGTCCAAATTTAATGAAATTGGGGTTAGAAGGGAAATGGGTTAATTATTTTTTGACATTGGGATGGGTTAATTATTTTTTAATTATAATTTTATAACTTTTTTCCCATGGTGAAGGTAGAATCAAATAAAGAATTGTCAAATCTGTCATCGACAAGCGAGGGGATTTTTAGGAATACTATAGAAAAGAGAGACATCCAGAAGGTATACAACAAGTATATCAACTAGATGTTAAAACATCAGAAGAAAGTTCCATAAACACATGGATTTTTTTCTTGGTGAAGGGAGTCATGTTCTTATGATGATGAGACCATAGGCGACATCGAGGTACCCTTGATGTACACACATCTAGTGAATCAATGTTTACCCGAGTATCTTCATCAACTAAACACATATTTTTGTGTGAATGAGAGGATATATCGAATTCCACCATCACTATTACATGGTTTGGGGTTATTTTGCATGGATGGAATAAAGGTTAGTATGGAATATGTACATAATGGATGTAGTATGTTGGACCCTATTACAACTACATAGATTGGATGTGACTAGTCCAATATACACGAAGTATGCACAAATATGGATTGCGTACAAATTATTTACAGCAGAAATACCAGGATCAAAATAAAGGAGCGATAATGTACATTGACGAAAGGCCAAAATCTACAGGGAATATCGCAAATTTTATAAACAATACACAACCATGATCTACAATTAAGCAACCCAATTGAATATTTGAGGGGCGTGAAGGAAACCGTGTTTTTGTATGTGTCATTAAATAAATAGTTGCAGGGGAAGAGTTACTTATTAATTACAATTTGAATCGAATAGATACAAACACAGTTACTATGGGAGTGGTACATCTAACAATTTACCCAATCTTTAATTAATGAATCTAATATCTTATGATTATTTTGTTAGTATATTGTTTTAATTTGGTTAAAATTCTCTATATTTATTTTGCAAGGCAGTGATCGGGGCATCTCCCCAACGACTGATTAGAGGACTACACCATCCTCGAGGCAACATGTATACATCATTGTAATTGTACAAATATAATATGAACAAAAAGTTTGTTACGTTTTTTCATGAGTATATTCGTTTCATTTAGATAATGTTATCTGTATTTTTCTTGCCCGTTTTTTATAGGGGCAGCTCCCTACTAGTAGATTAGACAAGACCTTCCTTGAGACAACAGGTATACCTCATTGTAATTTTACTACTATAATATGTGCAATAAAAAAAAATTCTTTTCATGAGTATATTGGTTTCATTTAGATAATGAATTATGTATTTTTCATCACAGGCTGGTGATCAGGGCATCTCCCCTATAGTTGATCAGAGGAGTACACCATCCTTGAGGAAACAGGAAAACCTCATTGTAATTACACAAATATATTTATATAAGCACTACGTTTTTTTATTAGGTTTTTTTTGTGAGTACACTAGTTTCATTTTGATAATGTTTTATACAATTATTTGTTGCAGGGAAGTGATCGGGGAAAGTCCACAACCATTGATTAAATGAGTACACGCTCTTCGAGGTAGTAGGTATACCTCTTTCTAATTGCACAAATATAATATGAGAAATATGGTTTTTGTTATGTATTTTTCTTGTATATATTGGTTTCATTATGATAATTTTTTCTACATTTTTGTTACAGAGTGATGATCGAGGAAAGGCCCCAATTGTGAATCAAACGACGACATCCTCAAGGCAACAGGTATATCTAATTGTAATTTTTGAAATCAAACATGAACAATATGTTTTTTTTTTTTAATTATGTTGTTTTCCTCGGTATATTTCTTTCATTTTAGTATTGTTTTATATATTATTGTTGCAAGCTACTGATTCAATGTTTGATCTAGCATCAGAGAAAACCATAGATATTGATGTATATGATATCATGTGTGATGTTGACATTGGATCTTCGCTACACCCAATTAAAATGGTAGAAAAGACCTTAAAAAAATTAATGAGGATATCCTTCATATGTTATTCATTAAACCACATACAAATGAGATTAGAGCAAAGGTTGATGTTTTGATGAAGAGATCTAAGGCCTTGAAATTAAGTTGCGAGATCTTGAATTAGAAGATAAATTCATTTATGATTTTATAATTTGTACTTGTATATGATCATGAACTGACATATTGTTTGTATTTACATGATTTTTTGTGCCCACACACTAGTGGCAAGGGAGGTGTTGGTACTAGTGATGCTCGTGGATAGTTGTCACATGAGCATATGAATCCACCTACATCTCATGTTCCATTTTTTTTACTAAACAATCAACAACACATTCCATGACACCCCTTATACCATATGTGAGTGCACCCGCTAGTGGCCAGCGCATGCCATATCATGCAGAGACTAGTAATGATAATGCTCAAGCAACATTTCCTGGATATTCTTATGTCACTAGCACGGGTACACTAGAGACAACATTTTTTGTGGACAAAAATCTTGTTCCCATAAATATAGAGAAGATCTCATGTGTTTATACATTGTGTAAGTTATTGTTTATAATTTGATTGTAATAACTCAGAAAACACAATTTTTCAACTAATGATAACATGATCGTCTTGCAGGAAATGATGTTTTTTATAAACATCTAAATGATTTTTCATTGGAGAGTTTTGGGCCCACCATCTGCACAAGGTGGGATAAACAAAAAAAAATTTAAAAGATGAGATCACTAATTGCTTGGTTGGATTGTTCGGTAGTGAGATATTCAATCGAGCAGAGGTCCTAAAGAAGGATGCCCAACATATGAAGGTTGTGAGGGACCGATTTAGGGTTCATCTAGAAAGGAACCCTAAGTATGAGCTCCCTTCAATTATTCCAGGAAGAGACTGGAAATCCCTAGTAGAAGATGGAAATGCGAGTACTTTGAGAAAAGAAGGAAAGATACCACCGAAAACAGGAAGGTATGCAATACTTTCAACAATGTAATTATAAACCTTATTATTTTAATTTTTAGATCAAATTTGAAATATCTAACGTATTTCAACCTTTTCATAGGCTGTCAGCCACATCAAAGGCCACAAAAGAAAGACAAGAAAATTGGGCAGCACAAGCTTGGGCCTGGTGGCTATTCAAATTTGACGACACAAATGGTAAGTATTAAAAACCAATAATACATCCAAATAATAAATTGAAAATTATTTCCATTTTATTGAACTGTAAAAGGTAAATTCATGGCATTATGCAAATATGCAGGTTGATCGATTCAATGAAGTTCCCACAAAGGAATACTTGAATCTTCGATTCCAGCACAAATTTGGAGTTGTTGTTGAACGACGAAAAAGATTTTATGGAAAAACACAGTCTTCCGATGATCCATCTTGTGTGCAGGTATACAAAATCAATGAAGTTTATTTAAGATAAATTACTTTTGCAATTTATTCGTTATAAGTATTTGAAATAAAATATTGACTCTATTTTGAGCAGGAAATCAACGATCCACCTAATGCCGATGATGGAGAATAACCTATTGAAGGTCATGCTTCAAATCATGGTAATGAATGAATTCATATGCTACAATTTGAACTATTGCATTGCAAATGGTGAATATTAATTGTAATTTTTCATTTTTCAACATCATCCATATCCATCAGCATTATCCACTCGCATTGAACCCATTTTATATAAACCTAGTGGGTGCTTATGGTTATAGCCGTAGTCCGTGGGAACCTTATACAACCATAAATGTAGAGGGTCCTACTATACAAGATGAGACTAGACAGGAACATGAAGTGCAAGATGTGGCCACATCAAGTAAAAAACACCTCTGTAATATTTTTTATGAAATACTTGTCATTATAATAACAAAAGATATCAATGTAACATTTTACATTATAACAGGAAATCCCAACCCCTTGCAGTAGCATCCACGTCACAAGTACTCTAATAGGAAGGAAGTACGACAAGATGTAGATGCCACAAGAACTGAACGACAAGTTGCAGAAGATGAGTTGCTTGTTGATGTTGTCAAAATAAAATATATATAGAAACAAGTGACTGAATAAACACTATGTATACTTATTTTTTATAATAAATTAAATCCACATGTTTGCATTTAAATTTAATATTTTTTTTCAAGAACATGCATTGGGTATGGGGAATTGAGAGTGATGTGAGTGGGGGGAGGGGCCATCAGATCTTCCACCTTCACGTGGTTGGCATTTTTCAGTAGAGAATTTATTAATTTATTCTCGAAACAAATAGGAGGTCAATGAGGTATTTATACCTCTCATCAATGAAGTAGCTTCTGTACCTATCATAAATGAGATCACACTCTTATGATCACAACATCAACTAGGTTTCAACCCGTCAAATTATTCACACATGAAAGTGCTCATCTCAAGAATGCTAGGGTTTGACCATTAAACAACCACTTCTAGGTGAACACCAACTGAAATATATAGCCTTCAAAACAACAAGAAAGAAATTACATCCCAATAAGATCCCCCTAGCTATAAGAATTCAATTCCAACCAAAGTTGGTCGCTTTGTCATTCGTATCACATAAGTGAACATCCAAGTACATCATCACATCATGTTACAAAGAAACACATCTCTCCAAACTCCATAAATCATGAGATCACATCAATCTCCAAGTCCTCCAAATAAATCATCTCACCATGCTCAAGGTCTTCACGTTAGTGATCTTGTATTCCTTGGGGCTTACTAGCCATTGTGACTAGGAAGACAATATATCCATTTATCACCACTAAAAACTACCCTATACAATATATAGTATTTCCTCTTGATCACTGTCTGATGACGCCACATACCACTTCCCCATGGATTTTAGACCAGCCACAATCTTCATGGGACACATGTTTTCCTCCCTACCCAGAAAGGTTAAGTTTAATATGCCTCCCCACTCAACCTAAGTTTGAATCCCTAATAAATCCAAGGAATGTGCATGTCAATATTCCATTATTACGGGCTATCTAATATGTCTGATATATTCCAAAGTTGTTAAAGAACATTTTCTTAGTAATCTTGGCATGAAGATGAAGGAACAACAACTAAGTAGTTTCTTCTTACTACTTTGAAACTCTTACTAATATTAAATCAAGATTCATGTTGTCTGAATTATTATTATGGACTACTTCTATAGAGTTTACCCTGCTAACGTTGCATGTAGATGGATCTTGATATCATAGGCCTGTAGATATCACTATGAACCAACTCTAGAGAAGTGGATTCTAACCAAGTTTATCCTTTGTATTGTTTGAGTGAAGGAATGATGAAATTTGAGGGGAAAACGTTTTGTCCGACTAATCTTATTTAGGAAATTATAAAGATGGTACTTGCAACTAACGAGGAGAAGGAAATTACAGTTACATATGCAATTGTAGTTGATACACCAAAAATGATCAGTTATGTATACATGATTCCTCTTCTTTTCACTCAAGAGAAAAAATTAGATACATCTGCCTCATTTCCTATTTTACTTATCGCTACTTGTCAATGCATTGTAGTCTGGAATTAACAACTATTTTTCTTATGGAATGGATGCAGTTATCACAAAGCCGATTGTATTTATGATGCTACAGGAAAATATTGAGAAGTACCTTCCCCAAAAGAACTCATAATAGACTTGATTCTTTGAAATGGAAAAATAACAAGTTGCATGGTGACCAAGGTAATTTTTTAGGGGCGAAATTTCGCCAATTGGCTATTTTTGGGTTTTTAACAAAAAAAAATCACTATTTGGTCATTTTTAGTGTCTACTATCGCCTATATTTACATAAAATATTTTTTTATCATAATATTCGTCAAAATTTACACATTTCAGTGTTAGTTTTATGTTTCATATTTAATATTTTCCTACCTATATATAAACATGTTTTTTTCAATCTAAAACTATCACCTAGAATACTATACTTAAGTATAATATTAGAATCCTTAAAAAAATACCCTATTGGTGGCACTTGCAACTACAAAATGTATATAACTCGAAGCATTAGTCATTGTGTTTTTGTATAGATAGTACATGAGATTAAAAAAAATGAAGCTTATATTACATGAGATTTCCTAGGACCTCATAAATAATGAGATCAAGAACTCGGTTAGTTTGTATAATTACAAATCCATGTACATCATCTTGTTTTACGTGTTCTATGCCACATACAACCTAGATGACCAAGAGTTACCTTAGATGACCAATTTACAGTTTAGTCTTAAATTCTATGACCAAGATTTATCTTTGTAGCTAGATCCTCCCACGACTTCAACCTACTTCTTTATTGTGATTCAACAAATTTGTGGGTTGTCAAGGTTGCTTACCTCCTCCTTGTTTTGGATATAGTAAAAATTTGTCTACTTGAGCGAGGAAAATTCAACTCTATGGAGGGGTTGAACTTATGTCTAGGCACTAAAACTAATTTTATTTAAGTACTTGACTATGGCCTAGTCTGTACATTTAATTCATTGTTTAATCATGTAATACTAGTTGGGATAATGGGGTTGGGATGTTTGTGCATAATATTGTAGCTAAGAAGTAATATAATTATAATAGGCGTTCCAATGGATTCTCTTTTACCAAGAATGATGTATATTTTGGAATGATTTGTATTTTAAAAGGAAATTGTAGAAACTATTAAAGTGCATACCATTTTGTAGGAACACTCTATTCATGAAACAAGTAGGAATAAAGATCATAAAATTTCCTAGGAATTTTCTCTTCATGAGTCAATCAACCACTTTGATGACCTTGTTGTTAACATATATAGGTATACATAAATATTTAGTCAACATACCATAAATATAATCCTTACCCTCAAATTTCGATAAGCAAGAGTGAGATATTTCTCATGGCTCATAACCTCGGCTAGAATTGCCTCACGAATAATTAAACATGTCACAAGTGATATTTGAACCCAAGTGGGGAGGATAACATTTATCTTCCCTAACCATCCAATCCAGATCTAGTTGAAATAATGAAATTAATGCTACTTGCTCACATTTCAAGATGGGCATAAATTTATTTTTTAAATTACTTAATACCATCGCATTTCTGATGTGTACAGACTATATTTGACGAGGTTTCTATGCAACCGACGGTAAAGGCATTGGATTTATGTCTATGGTTTTTTTACATATCCAATGGACACCTATCAATAATCAGACGAGGATACTATACCTATGATGACAAATTTTGTTGGATCTGTCATCGAATTTCTAACCCATACATGTCGGTTATTCAACAACCAAGGAGGAATAAGAAGAGGGTTAATCGACCAAGTATGGGTCAAAAATTCGACGATAGATCATCCAATTTTGGCATGGATCAATGGTACTTACATGTCGGTTATTCGACAACCTGGAAGGAATAAGGCGTCGGTTAATCAACCACGAATGGGTCAGAAATCCGACAATAGATCGTTGAATTTTTGTCGTGGGTCTATGGTCCTTGCTTGTTAGTTATGCAACGAGTGGTTGTCGTATTTACGATGACTTGTTGTATTTGTCAGACATCCAACGAATTTTTACCAGTGTTTATAAAAACCCACTTTGTTAGATGTTAGATGGAGTGTTGTCAAAATGCAGAAAATTTAACTGAAAGTTTAAGTACAGGGTATAGTCTAAACAAAAAAAGATTAATACTATATAAAAATAGGTTGTATATACCTAATGTACCTAAAATTAAGCTATTGATTTTAAATGAAATTCATAAGACTCCTTACTCATGACATCCTAGTTATCAGAAGACTATAACCATGTTACAGAAGGATTATTTTTGGCCAAACATGAAGAATGAACTAGCAGAATACATTACCAAGTGTTTTGAATGTCAACAAGTTAAGACTGAACACCAGCATCCAACTGATTTATTACAGTGATTGCCCATCCCTAGCTGGAAATGGGAAATAATCAGTCTTGATTTTATTACAGGTCTACCTAGAAATCAAAATATGATTGATTCGATAATCGTATTCGTTGATAAACTTAGTAAAGCAGGTCATTTTATACCTGTAAAGACCACCTATAAGGCTGCTAATATTGTTGATATATTCATGAAACAAATATTTCATTTACATGGGATACCGAAAGTTATAATTGTAGATAGAGACCCTAAATTTATGGGCAAATTCTGGAAGTCATTATTTAAAGGCCTGAATACTACTTTAAATTTTAGTACCTCTTTTCATCCCCAAACAAATGGACAGACTGAAAGGGTGAATCAAGTGTTGGAAGATATGCTTAGAATGTATGTTAGAGAATATCCAGGTAAATGGGAAGATTACTTACACTTGGTAGAGTTTGCTTACAACAATCACTACCAAGCTTCAGCAAGATACAACCCATTTGAAATTTTGTATGGCAGAAAGTGCAATACCCCCATCTCATGAAGTAACCTAGTTAATAGGTTAGTACTAGGACCTGAACTACTAAAGGAGATGGAGTTAATTCTAAAACAGGTGCAAGGTAACTTAAAATTTGTGCAAGACAGAAAAAAAAAAAAGCAAGCAGATCTTAAACGAACTCGAAAAGAGTTCTAGGTGGGTGAACATGTATTTATAAAGGTAAGCCCTAAAAAGAGTTCTTTGAAGTTAGGAAGTTGTGTTAAGTTGGAACCCCGATATTGTGGGCCTTTTGAGATACTTCCAGAATGGGATAGGTGGCATATCAACTGGTTTTACTGCCAAATTTGAAGGTTCATAATGTTTTTCATATCTCTGTATTAAAAATATATATGTACATGATGCTACTCATGTTATAAATTGGAATGATGTGCAGGTGGAACCTGAAGGATATTTTTTGGTCGAACCGGATTGTATCCTCAAAAGGAGGGAGATCTTGCTTCGGAATCACACCATTGGGCAGGTGAAGGTGCAATGTAAGCACCTTAGTCCAGAAGAAGCCACCTAGAAATTGGAGAGTCATATGCGAGAAGCATATCCAATTTTGTCCCAGGGAAACTCTGAGGACAATGAGTAAAATAACATCAAGAACGATGTTATATTTAAGGGGGTGTGTATGTCACATACCCCAAATTGCAAAAAACATTTTATGTTTTAGGATACATTATGTTTTAATTTTATTGTAAAGTTTCTAATTAATGACCAAGTGGGGTTAAGGATAATTGCATTTAATTGTTGAATATTTTATTATTAAATAAATAAAAAAATGAAACAACAGCTTAAGGAGGCTGTTAAATGGGTGTTTTACTGACCACTTGGTGGAATAGGCTGCGTTGAGAGTAGAGTGACACTTGGCAGCATCCTCAAACTACTTCTAGTTGTTGCAGGAGGAAACTTCCATATTCTTGTGGTCATGTTCCCCAAGAAAGTGGAATAAGAGAAGGTGGCTCATTAAGTGAAAACTGACCCAAAAAACCTAGGCATGCTAATAAAACTTCCTATTGAATTCAGCTGAGGCTGCTCATTCTTTACCTGTGAAATTTCTGAGTGAAATTAGTGCATAATAAATTCGATGGAGGTGACAAGCATAATTTTTGAGTGAAAAGTGTTGAAGTTCTGAACTAGTGCATTTGATTTGAGTTGAATTCTTACTACTATAGGTAGAAATATTACTACCAATTATTCTGTGGAGTTGCAGAGGTTTCTAAACCAGTTCTCTCACCCAATGCTTTCAACCAGATGGACCAGTAGACAGGCTTGGGGGTCCTAAGATTTGCATTTCAGCTATCTTCAGGAGTTGGTTGGGAGGAACAGGCTCCTTAAGTTGTTGTCTCCTCTGCTACATTGTCAGGCTCTACATGTTCTTTCTAATTTCTCTATGCAAGCTTAGGAACAAGAAGGAATGGATTTAGAAAATAATATGTTTATGTGTCTGCTTCATTTGTTATTAGAAATATTTGGAGGAAATCTTTTATTGTGGAAAGATAGATGCATTCTGGATTAGATATGGATTAGAATGAATGATTAGGGTTGATTTCAAGTTTACTGATGAATAAAATACCTAACTGTATTTTTCCACACCTTCAAGAAGGTAGTACTCTAGTACATTAGGCAAGATCCAATTCTAATGGATAAATCAAATCAAGAATGTAGGATTATGTTTAATTACTTTGTATAGATTCTACATAGGAATGCTCAGAAGAAATATTTTCTATTTCAAAATTTTCCTTAGCTAGAATTTATTTACTTTAAACATAAACAAAACTATTTTCAAGAAATATCTTTTATAAACCAGTACACGATCTGTGTAATGGTGCTCATTTTTACACAATAAATAAATTACGAGCTATAAGCTTAGATTATTATAAATATACATAGTTATTAAATATTGGGAACAAAAAAAATAGCATAAGTAGGAATAGTTAATAAACAGTAAAAATGAAATATAGTCATCACTTAGGTTTGGCATTAACACATAGGTAATTTATTTACTATTGTAAGTAAGAATCAAACTTTAAATACATTACAGTTAAATATTAACTCTACAGAGATTTTAAAATAAATAAATAAAAATATACAAAACCCTAATTTACGGGAACTGTCAACCATGACCTTCTTTGCCTCCTCTTTTCCAGAATAGAATTATTGTATTTTTACCCACAATTTCTTTAAAATATACTATTTATTATTTATATATTGCAATAAAACAAGAAAAGATAATTAAATTAAATCAAATCGATTTTACACTATAGAGTAGAATTCTACTAAAAATAAACAGAATTAAAATATTAACTTAAAAATTAAATTAAAAACTAAAATTATGATAATAATTCTAGCCCACGGCACGGGGTCAAACCCTACAATCAAGAAGAATTTCATTTCTTCTACTTTCATATCATAATAAGAAAACCCTAAGTTAATATTAAATAAAATACGTTTTTAATCAAAATTATCACTTAAGAATCAAAGACATAAATTCTAAAAGACTGCAAAATGTATTACAACAACTCAGTTTTATTCAAAACCAAATTGTCTCCGTCCTTTAACATTCTTAACAACCCAATGCTCGAGCCCTCCGGCTATCATTTTAAAACAAGCTTGCGAATTAAAAACCCTAACTCATTTGAAAAATAAAACCACAGCAATTTCCAACGAAGTCATGGCCTATGGCCTGTCCAAAAATATTACTGTAAATCAAGTTACGGCCAAATGGCTTTACCAGAGAATCATCAAAACACATAAGATTCTAAACCCCATCTTAAACATATTTAATAACCAGCTAAACAGAGCTACGGCCAATGGCCCTTACAAGTTCATGGATAAAACAGTCTATGGCCATACGACCTTTACAACCACAGGAGCTCAAAACACATCCTTTGCTTGAAGGTTTGAAACTTGGTGAGATCATATCACCCATAACCCCACACACCATCACAGAAGCAATCTCAAGCATGAGACCGAGGCTTACCAGGTTGTACGCAAAGCGTGGAGTCCTTTCGTGGAGAAATACGATGTCTTCCAGCTCACAGCAGCCAATCCGGAAGCCTGCACAAGTTAAACAAAATGGTTACTAAGATCTCTCTTAATTAAAATAATGAACATAGTAAATATTTGAACAATGCAGAAGGGTTTAAATATAAAACAAATGTTACCTGGAGAGTTTTTTACCTCAGCCGCGTAGTTGGTGGCATGAACAACAAACCTAGCCAAAACAGAAGGGTGTGGGCCTAGCAAACTAGCAGAACCACTGTCAAGAAACCTCGACAAGATTGTTTAAGCCAACAGAGAAGGCCACATTGAAACCAAACCAAGACCACACTGTTTTTTTTTAGACAGAGTTACTTTTGGACAACGTCCAGAGGGAAGCTCTCGCAGAGTAAAACAATGGCGACAAAGGCCTCACACATAGAGTAAAACAAAGGCAACGAAGGCCTCACACACCGAGTAAAAAAAGGCAACGAAGGCCTCACATGCAGAGTAAAACAATGGAGACGAAGGCCTCACACGTAGAATAAAACAATGGCGATGAAGGCCCTTACACGCAGAGGTAGAACAATGGTAAAGTCATGAGGCCATAAGCCTGCGGCACTCTCCACAGCAGTAAAAAATAGGTTAAACGAGAGATTTTAGGGTTTGGGAAACATTTTTAGTAGAGTTATGAAATTCAAAACCCTAGCCACTAACCATCAACCACGTGTAATCCACTTTGAGATCGATTTTATGGGTTTTCTCTATAGTTCGGGATTTTTGCACTTGTAGCGATGCCTACAAAAGATTTTTAACCTTGTTAACATTATAAACAAACACCCTTATGATAAATATTAGGACTTGCAAAAAGAACTTTTCAAAGTCCTATGACATTACATTGGTTAAAAATGCTTATAAGTATAAGATTGCAAGTATAGAGATACTTAGCATGATTCTTGGTAAGAGTATTATAGCTTAGTTTTGTTTAAATAGGGTAATAATTATTACATAATATATCCTTGTGAGATGTAAGTCATGCAAAGGATAGGTTAGATAGGTTCTTTAGGAAATGATCTCTTCATTCCTTAAACAAAGAAGTAACACTACTTTATAACGATGTAGGTTTTTTTATTTCCTTTTCTTTACATTTCCACCTGGTAAATACCTAAGCAGTTAGTAGAATTGTTTTCTCCATTAAATCATTAGCTCCATATATGTATGAATGCCAATCCATTCTACCTTATAACTATACCTAGACTTAGGTTTTTCTTGTTTATATAACATTTGAATATATGTTGATACAAATACATATGAATTACCATGGTAACAGGCAATAATGTATCAAATTACCTAGTATGCAAATTTATCTTTCTCTAGAATTGTATATAGGACCTAATATGATAATAGGTAAATGAAAGTATGATGAACAAGTTATAGTCGAAGCTAGGTAGAAGAACATCTAGATTTATGTTCGTGTTTTCCAAATACTTACGTTTACAAGAAATTAAATAAAAAGTAATTATACAGTTTTGAGGATACCCCATTTATTTGATCAAAGCTGTAAACTAAACAAATATACTAACATTTTATTTATGCTAGTTGAGATAATTTAGTCTTGATCCTGAAACTGGTTTACACAACGTCTTACCTGTAAAATGACCTGTAAAGAAGCATCACTTAACTGCATTAGCTAAAAATCTAAGCCAGCCTCAGACATGAACTGAAGTTCCTTCATGTTTACAAACAATAAAACAAACTTTAGTACATAGTAAGCAAACAGATGTTTCATCTCATGTTACTTCAGATCATCACCTGCTAAATCGAATTTTAATACTGATTTATAAAAGCAAATAATTAAGTATGCAGATACAGAATTTAATAAGGAAATAGTTAGTTCTAGTTTAAGACTTTAATATGTTAGCTGTCGACGGTTAAATGTCCCTTTTATGTGACGATTGTAAACATTTATTGTTATCAGAAGAAAAAAATTAATTTTTTACAAAATTTTGGAGTATTACATGTTGTTTCATTCAGTTTCTTTCCATGTGAAGATTGTCCTGCAAAATGTGAAGAATATGATCTCGGTTTTAGAGAACCGTGTGAACTTCCTGAACTGGTGAACTGTTGGGGGTGTATAGAAGAAGCATTGGTGGTGCCTAATCATAGACTGCATCATATGGAGTCATTTTAGATGCATTGTGGTAGGAGTTATTGTACCACCATTCAGCGAGAGGGAGCCACTTTTCCCATTAATGTTGTTGTTAAGAGGTGAAGCAACAAAGATAAGTTTCCAAACATTTGTTGATAACTTCATTCTAACCATCTGTTTGTGGATGATACCTTGAACTCATCTTCAGTTTGGTGCTAGTGTGGTGAAATAGTTCTGTCCAAAAATGACTTGCGAAAGTTGCATTGTGATCTGAGACAATGGAAGAAGGGATTCCATGAACACAGAAGATATGGTCCATGAAATTTTGTGTGACTGAGGAGGAAGTATATGGATAGGCGATCAACCACAACCAATATCATTTCCTTCCCTATAGATTCGGGGATCCCTTTAATGAAATCCATCAAAATATCTATCTAAATCCATGTAGGTATGGGAAATGGTTTGAGAAATCCCAGAAGGAGTAACGTTTCACCCTTGTGGAGCTAGAAAATATCACATTTAGCCACCATATGTTTAATTTCCCTTTTCATTCCCTTCCAAAATAATTTACGTCGTTCTCACTCATACGTTTTGAGGAACCCAAAGTGCCCTATCCATGGAGAAGCATGGAGTTCATAGAAGACATTCTATTAAATATCTATGCTCTGGGGAAGCACCAAATGACTCTTGTATCTCAAAGAAGCACCATCCCAAGAGTAATGAGGTACAAAATAAGGGTTATTGGCCAACTGTGGAATGGTTTTAGATAATGAAGAGTCATTGACATATCCTTGTTGAATATATTGCAACCAATTTCGAATAGGCATAGAAATGGTTGAAAGAGAAACATGGTCATCAAACGTGTGAGAAAGACCATCCGCCACAAGATTGTCCTTACCCTTCTTGTAAGTGATCTCATAGTCATAGCCCATGAATTTTCTAACCCATTTCTATTGTGTTGGGGATGAGACCCGTTGTTCCANAAGCCCATCCGCCACAAGATTGTCCTTACCCTTCTTGTAAGTGATCTCATAGTCATAGCCCATGAATTTTCTAACCCATTTCTATTGTGTTGGGGATGAGACCCGTTGTTCCAGGAAATATTTCAGACTCTGATGATCAAGCTTAATGCAAAAATGATTCCCTAATTATTATGGCTGCCACTTTTGTGCTGCATGCAAAATAGCCATCATTTCCTTCTCATATGTAGAGGTGGCTAGATTATTACCGTAAAGGGATTTGTTGGTGAACAAAACGTGATGCTCATCTCGAAGGAGAACAACACTAATTCCATTGTCGTAAGCATCGCTCTTCATAGTGAAGGGATTGGAAAAATTAGGCATAACTAGAATAGGTGTGGTAGACATAGCTTGTTTTAGTTTTTCAAATCCACACTCAGTAGCATGTGTCCATGTAAAAGCATCATTTTTCAATAGAGTTGTTAATGGAGCTGCAACCTTCCCGTAATCCTTGACAAACTTGTGGTAGTATCCAATTAGTCCCAAAAAACCATGAAGGATCTTGAGTGTTTAAGGATGTGGCCAATTTTTCATGGAATATATTTTGGTAGAATCCACACGAACCCCTTATGTTGAAACAATATGCCTGAGATACTCTACTTCCTCCTTCCAAAAAACACATTTAGACTATTTGGCACAGAGATGATGATCTTAGAAAAGTTACAGTATAAAAGCCATATGTTGGAGATGCTCAGCCCATGTTTTACTATAGATGAGAATATCATCAAAGAAGACCAGCATGAAGTTCTACAAGTAGGGACAAAATATTTTATTCATCAATGCCTGGAATTTGGAAGGAGCATTAGTGAGGCCAAAGTGAATGAAAAAAAAATCATAGTGGCCATCATGTGCATGGAAACCCATTTTAGGGATATCATCCTCGTGAACCCGAAATTGGTGATACCCAGAACGAAGATCCAACTTGGAGAAAAAATGAGCACCATGAAGCTCATCAAGAATAGGAATTGGAAACTTATCCTTGATTGTGATATGATTAAGTGCTCGAAATTCAATGCAGAGGTGCCATGAACCATATTTTTTTCAGACAAGAAGAACTGTGAAGAAAAGGAACTTGTACTAGGGAGAATAATACCTTGCTTCAGTAAGTCTCGAATGAGCATCTCAATATTTGTCTTTTGGTGAAACATGTAGCGATAGGGCATGATATTGGAAGGGTTCTTCCAGGAAGGATCAAAATACGATGGTCCTATGGTATTGAAGGTGGAAATCCCACTGGTTCAGCAAAGACACATGCATATCAATCCAAGGGAGTAGTGGAGACCACTGATGGTTGCATTTGAATGGAATGGAGTTGAGCAATTACACCATGTGAATTCTTATTAAAGAGATTTTCCATGCGATGTGAACTTATGATGCTAAGAGACCCTAGTAGTAAGCCCTTTAATGTGTATTTTCTCCCATTGACTGAAAACTGCATCCACAGTTTAGCAAAAACCCATAAGATGGGTCCAAGTGTGTGTAACCATTGAGTGCCCAAAACCACATCACATCCACCCAAGGGAAAGGAAAACATGTCATGGTGCAAGTTATAATCTTCAATAGAGATATGCACATTGCAACCCTTTATAATCTTCAATATAGATATGCACATTGCGACACTTTATAATCTTCAATAGAGATATGTACATTGCGACACTTCCCCTCGCAAGGTAAGGTTCCCCAATTGGAAATCATGACTTCAAAGTTGGAGCAAGGATTGACAAAACAATCATCACGTTTGATGATTAAAGGGTCAATGAAGTTACGAGTGGTACCTGAATCAATGAGTATTATGAGAGGGAGCTTCTTGAAGAAACCCTTAACATGCATGGTTTGTGGGGTGATGACTTCGGCTAATGCATGGAAAGATATCTCTGGGTGGTCTTCCTGAGAAGGAGGGTCAGCAGGAGGTTGTTGAATTTCGACCTAATCATATACTAGATCCTGAGCATCTTTGTGCAGGCGGAGAATCCACATCCAAGAGATAGATCTTTTTCTCAACACATCTATGTCCCTGGGTGAATTTCTCATCACAATTATAACAAAGCCCATTTTCTCTACATTCCCACATCTCAGCTTCAGACAAATTATTGGTAGGAGTGGTTCCAGGAGCAGGCGTGATTAGAGGTCTTTGGGAAACCATGTTTCTGAATGGAACACAAGCGGATTTGGAGCATTGTTGAGATATTATCTTGTCCTCCTCCAACTTATCCAACCCTATAGATTCCATAATTGTGTTGGCCCCATAACAGTTAACCTCAAATTAGATTGCATCCTTCATACCACTGATAAAACAACTCATGTAGAATGCATCAGACAATCATTTTGTGTGATTTGTCAGTTTCTCAAATTTTGTCTGATACTCTCTCATAGTGCCAATTCAACGAAGTTTAGTGAGTGCTCCTGTGAAGTCATCAAAAGCACTAGGGACAAATCGTTGCAAAAAGAGTGGGTAAAAATATGTTTGTAACAAACCCAATCTCCTCTTTACCATTTTGGGAAATGGGGTAGTAATTTTATTTATTTTTAAACATTTCCATCTCAACAACCAAACACATTAGTCTCAAAAATTACATGGCATTACAATTAAGTTTGTCCCAAGCAAAAATAAACTACATAAGGTGCACATATAAGGGAGACACCAATGCACGCAGTTCACCCCAACCTTGGTGTTACGTCCACCAAAATGTGTTCCTCAACGAGGGTTACAATTCTGCAACTTATCTGTTGCGATTCATTTTCCTTTTCCTCAAAGTCTCTTCATAGAGAACCATTTTCAAATTACTATCTATTCTTATAACAAGACTTTTAATCTACAAATTCAGTTAACTGCAGATAGCTTAGATATCCCATAAGGTACCCAATCCTTAACCATGAGTTCAACCTTTAAACAACGGGATTAGCTTTTACATCATATGTTTGGCTTCCAAATTCTAAGTGTCAATTCTTATTACAAAATCACTTTTGGTTCCTTGTCAAATCCATAAATAATTGAATTTGTTACCTATCATGTCCCTAAAATAGAATTGCAACTTGTTATTATTATTAAACACTAATTGTAATCCCTTCATTAAGTTGCAACTTGACTTACTTAATAATAACTATATTTTCCAACATGAGTAAAGCTACTCCATAACTAAATTATATACTTGACAACATACTTAAAGAACTTATATATACAAGGTTTACATCACCTCTTAATCAAAATATATATTTATACTTGGTCATTAACCATCAAATTAGGCTCTTAATAATTAAAAGATGAAATTCAACCATTAAGGTTCATGGTGTTGGAGCTAAGTTCTTCATTCTTAGTGTCTCTATTCCACTAATATTTACTATTTGCTTTGATTCTTACCCATTACTAACTTAATGAATAATTACCACAAAGTATTACTTTCACCCCTCTATATTAAAGTTTAAGTAATGATACCACAAAACAATTCCTTTTATTATTAAAAATTTAGCTTCTAATCACCACCTTTTTCTACCCAAAGATAGAGTTGCATTTAACTAACTCTACCCTTTTATTAAGTTACTAAAGTTCTCCTCTCTTAATTAATTACTAAGGGAAATTTACCTTTATAAATAATGCTTTAAACATTCCAACAAATTGTTTTCAATATCCAACTAACGTTTTTAAAAATCTAACATGAGGGTGATATGTGACTATACATATTCTCATTATAATATTAAGCTATATTCATATTTCTTTGACTTCATCATCCCTTAATTCACGAAAATGGTAACAAATGTAATGTATGTTCTAGTAGGTAAAATCAATATTTAGCCCCAAGGGTTAGCTTAATTGGTAAGACGTGTGCACACTCTCTCGGTTCGGGAAGAGGTCATGGGTTCGAGCCTTGAGTCCTTTGAGGTTAGGCATTTTGCGAGGATGGCCGGCGGTTTACCACCTCTACCATCCACTAATGTGGGGAAGTATTGTTGGGTTTCCCGTGGAGCTTTCCATCTTCATGAGACTTGATGTACCAACGAAACCATTGAAGGGCTTCATGTTCCAAATGAAAGGATGTAAGTGGGACTTTGTTGACATCAAAAGTGTTATGTAGGCTAAAATATTGTTTTTCCCTGTATATCTATCCAGTTAGATCATCACCATTGAAGTGAGGAAAATCAAGCTTCGACACACAGAAATTGTTGGAAGAAGAGAACCCAATGTCTGCAAAAGACTCAGGTTGTCGTCTATTATTCATGGATGAATGTTGAAGATGGAGGCCAATAATTTTTTCATCCAAATCTTGGAGTTTGGTCATGAGGAGGCAGGTTCATCTTCCATTTGTTTGTTTTCTCCTGTGAGGGTGACAACCATAACTAAGAGTTTTTGTTTGGGGGGGGAGATGGGTAGAAAAAGAAAATTTGGAGTTGGGAAAAAATCTGATGGGTAATTGCAGTTTGACTAGGTTTTGGACACTCTTTGAGAGATAGGGAAGCAAAAAATGGGGATTTCAGAAGCAGGGTGAAAGAAGGGGAATATTTGTCAAAGAGGGACAAGGACGCAAAAATAGGAAATGAACACTGTGGAAAAAATTGAAGCCGATTGGGTGAGAATTAAAGAAGTTACGACAAACCCTAAAAATAGACAAATGTGCGGTTTCTAGCTTCGAAAAGTGGAATTTGGGATAGGGTCCTCAAGGAAGGAAATATGTATAATGGAATTGCAGGGGTTCTAGTGAATTTTCAAGGGAAACAAAGCTAAAGAAAAGAAGACATGGAGAAAAAACAAAATGTATACTCTGTTTTTTTCGATGGAATTGATCTGTGATGACTCTGGACAAAGGCAATCTGCATTTATCAACTGGAAATAGATATGGATCGCATGTATGTTCAATTGCCTAAAGGTTCAAGGGATTCATTCAGACACCAATGTTGTCTAACAACTTGCATATTGGGGCAATACCCCTCACTCCACGGCTTAGGTAAAACTCATAGTCGATTTGCCACAAATTATAGCTCTTGGTTTACCTCACAGGTTGGAACTAGTCAATCAAGTAGGGGTCGTTTCTCTTTTCACTAACAGGTCCTCTCAATGGCCAGCTACTTCAGGGTTCCTGTGGTACTCCTCACAATGAGTTATAGGTATATTCCCAAGTCCTTCCCACAGTTAATAGGATATGGTTTATTCCTTGATCAGAACTTGCAATTGAAATGAACAATATGGATGTAAAGAAGAAGAACTATTGTAATAAGCATAGCGTGGGGAAGACACTGGGAATTTTTTTTTTAGAAAAAATTCCACCCAGTGATCCTAGGAATTTTCTATGATACCAAATGCGAGATACCTCCTACAATAAATAATGAAAATGCACTATATAACAAAAATAATAGAACACGTAAGGAATTTATTGATTGCATGCCACTTCGAGGGGGGAATCTCCTTTGAGCAAGCTCGATACAAATAACTCGTGGATTCCTTTAGCAGAATCAACACGTACTTATATACGAAGTCTAATCTAAACAACTATTACTCCCCATGAATGTGGGATAATACCGTATACTCACGGGACGACTTACAAAGCATATGTGTCCAACAACAATATACTAACAAAGTAAAGAGAAGGGCTAACACGGGTTCCTAACATCCCTACTGGGTGATTTTCCAAATGATCCTTGGGTGATTACAAAAGAGTTTTTCGATAAGAACCAAATTGACTCCATCACTCATGATGCCCTTCCGTATGACATTCACCCCTTGAAATTTGACAAATTTTCTTTTATTTTAAAGATATTGTAAGTGGAATCATGAAATTTAGACGGATGTAAACATGCTTTGGTTGGTGTTATTTTTTATATTTTAATACTCTTATCCTTCGGATACATTTTAAATATTACAATATGGTTATCAACATCTTGTTTATGGAATTTTGTAGCGCATTAGTAGGATGTGTAATGATAATCCATTTTTTGTGTGTATTAATGCCAAAACTTAATCTAGTTGTGAAAAGATGCTTCATTGAAAAAAAATTAGGGCATGATACTATCATCCTTTCAGTAGTGTCTTTCTTAACTTATGTGGATTATGACTATTATGTATTTATGTGCATTGTTGTGTCAAATGCTTGCTTTGAAAAAGTGGGTTTAATAGACCACCTCTTAAATGATCACTTGGTTATAGGCTTGTAAATAAATTGTATTAGAGGATTTCCTCTTTTCATTGTATTCTTTACGGTTTCAGCTCCAACTTTACCATTGAAAACTCTTGAAATCCCCATCACAACTTTTTTTTAGGGAAGTCCATTTCCTTCACATATATTCATATTATTTATAGATGAAGTCCTCCCTAATTTACTTTTGTTTCCAGTGGGTATCCTAAAATATTCCATGTGTGTTTTATTTATCATGTTGTAATTGGTTATTGGAACCATATTATACTATACATTATCTAATATAGATGTGTGTGCAATGACCATCATTTAATAGATGTGATGTATTATACTATACATTATCTAATATAGATGTGTGTGCAATGACCATCATTTAATAGATGTGATGTCTTAATTTTGGCTGATGAATGCTATTGTTTTTTGGAAACTTTGCAATGCATGAAAGGAAAATTTGTAGTAGTGATTAACCTATTTGCTACTTGGTTTCAAGTTCTTACATTTGAAATCCATTGTTTTCTTCCTTGTTTCAATTAAGGGATTCATCCTAAGACTACCCCAACTCTTCCAAGTATTATTGACATACCTTATATGGTTAATTAGGCGTAAGATTTCTCTAAGTTCTCTATTTCAAAGGGATAACTTTGGATGTGAAATTAGGTTGTTTGTTTTCTTGACAATTTAAGATCTTTGGGCATTCTACCTCTATGAATATGATTGCAATTGATTACGTACTAGTTGTAGTGGGGATTTATCCCCTACTACGTGTAAAAGCACCTATCGTAGATTAGTCGGATCTAAGGGTAAAGTTCATGGTGCAAGGGATTTCTCGACCTTGACTTACAACGAGCAATAACAAAAAATTTATATTTTAATCTAACTAATGCAACAAAATAACAAAAATACATTTAAATTGGTCCACGGTATCCATTTGAGGAAATGGTCCGTAGGCTCTCACGATCCTAGTATCCTTTTATCTCCAACAAGTGGTTGTCACTAGGAAAGGGATCAAGGGTTACACATAGAGAACTTGACGTGGAACGTGGGATAGTGTGGCAAAAGGTGTGAGAAGTGAGGAATTATGGAAAAAATGAAATTCCAAAAATTATGATGGACAAAAAGTTGTTATGGGGAGACCTTCACAATGTATTTATAGTATGATCTAGGATTTTCCTACCCATGGTAATGACTCATTGTATTTTATTGTGCATGGTATTTGTCCATGGTTTTTGACCAATTCTCATTTTAGGGTTTTTTGGTCCTTTTTGGAGAAAGTGGCGTTATGTTGCAATAAATTCCCATCTTCCCTATATTTATGGGGGGAGAATAATAATGTTTTGGACCAATCTTGGTTTAGTTGTCAAGGTCAAAATGGAGGAAATAATGGTGGGACTATGATGTATAATTATGGTCTGGACCATAGAGATATATGTGAACAATTTTTGGTGTTAACACTAGTGCTACGCAAAGTCTCAAACACGATGAGTTTATGGATTGATAATTTTTATGGATGCATGCCCACGGTTCTAATGTGATTCGGTTTGGTATATGCTATAATTGGATATTTATCTGCTAGCTCTTTCGATGAGAGGGATTAATACTTAAGGATGCTAAGTTCCATATAAATAATCCTTACTGTGAAAAAATAAGATTTTGACTTCATAAGCATTCAAATGACACAAAATTCCATGCAAGGTATTGTGAAACACAACCACATACCAAAAAAAAAATCTAGAGTTACTCATATATATTAAATATGATTTTCTCTTGCTTTTATAGGAGTGGCCTTTGAGCTCTCGCTTTGTATCAATTTTAGAGTGTTGGAGTGATACTATATATTCTTCTTAGTGGGATGCCCCCTTTTTGGGTAGGTTAGTATCACAAAGAACTGTCATGTTGGGTTGTTATTACAAGGCAATAGTTATGCATTGATGTTAAATGTATAAGTTGTGAATTTTCCTTGGGAATGTTACAGAAATATGATTAAGATATGCATCATAAGTTAAAGTTCAATATTGACTTGACAAATTCAGAACAAGGTATTTTCAGCTATCTTGAATGGACATATTGACTTTGAAATTGATCCATGGCCATCAATATCTAGTAGCGCTAGGGATTTGGTCAAGAGGATGCTCAAATTTGATCCAAAGGAGCGACTTACAACAATTGAAGTCTTAAATAAGTTTCAAGGTCTCTTTGTTTTATACTTAATATGGTCTCATGTTGTCATTATATACACTAAGCACAATGCATGTTGCATAACACCCTTCGATAAGATAAGATAGTGAAGCTTCAGATACACCTATTGACAATTTCAGTTTTGAATAAGATGAAACAATTCAAAGCAATGAACAAGCTTAAAAAAGTAGCTTTGAAGGTATGATAGTACAACAGAATGTAAGTATTGTTTTAAGTGTCTTGATGGTTTTATATGTTCTAAACCATACGGGTTTCTCTTCCAAGTTATTGCTGAAAACTTGTCAGAAGAAGAAATAATGGACTTGAAGGAGATGTTTAAGAGCATGGACAATGATAACAGTGGCAATAAATTTTGAAGAATTGAAGATAGGCCTTGCAAGGAAAGCCTCAATACTCTCTAAAAATTGAAGTCGAGAAGATGATGGAGGTTCTAATATCAGTGATCATTTTCATGTGGTTGCATTCATGTTTGAAAGTTTCAACTGAATTGGTGCTCTATAATATTGCAATTGTTTTGAATCTATCTTTATACTTTGTGTTTTTTGTTTTTTATGTGTTGTTATGTCCATGTTTTAGGATGATGTAGATGGGAATGAAACAATTGATTACACTAAGTTCATCAACAACAATGCATATGAAAATAATGGATAGAGAAGATCATATACAAAGTGCCTTTCAATACTTCGACAAATATAGTAGTAAATAAGCTCTGATAAATTTCATAACAAATATATCTTAACATTTGAATTTTGTTCGAATGGGGTAGCATGCATCAATGATTAGAGAATTCATTTTGTACTACTTTACAGGTACACCACAGTGGATGAGTTCGAACAAGCTTTGAAAAATTATGGAATAGGTTAAGACGGAACAATTAAAGAAATAATTGTTGAGGTGGACATAGACCATGTAAGTAAGATCTTTGTAATGTTCCATATCTACTTCTACACATCTTATCCCATAACTAATTTATTAGTTGATTATATCTTTAGAATGGACATATAGACTATGATGAGTTTGCAACAATGATGAGAAAAGGAAACCCAGAGGCAAATACAGAAAAGAGACACTCACATATTTATATGATGGCCCCAATGCATAAATGCTTTCATAGATTCCATATTTTCTATTTTTTTCATCATATTGTTCAAAAGGAAATTTTATAAACAATTTAAATCATTAGATATGGTATATTTTATCTACATTCTGAACACAGTATCATGTTTGTTTTCATAGTTCTCATTGCTCTTCAATTAGTCCCCTCCTATTTAGTCTAAAACATATGTAATACAAAACAATTCAATTACCTACACAACTTGAAAGGAAAATTGTGAAATTCTTCTATGAGTATCTCAATTACATCAGCCTCCATTATAGAAAACCTACTTTTGCTATCATGAGATGCCATCACAGAAAGTAACCATATAGCTACAGATCTTCTTGAAGTAGTAGCTGTAGAATCTTCAATATTTGAATCACTTTCTTGGCGTTCTTTAGTTGTTTTAAAGGTACTTCTATCTCTCTCCACTTCACTTTCATGAAATTTATTATTCAAACCCATGTCTAATGTCGTATCTCCAAGCATCTCAACAAGAGACTATATAATCTCAAGGTGGCTTATGGAGGTATTTTGTTTCCTTCTTTGCAAATTATTGACATTTATCTCATTCATGCATATACTATTTTCTCAATTTGTTATTTATATATAATTTTTTTGCACTATGCATTTAGTATAAAGTTTTTTGTATATGCTCTAGGTTGTATTTAAGTCATATTTTCCTGTTAGTACATGTGTTTGAAGCTATGGCCAAGGTTTAGAACAATATTTTGGCCTTGACTATGAAATCAATTTCAAATATTAATATATATGTATCTAAGCCTATATTAATGCCATCAGGAAGAAAAATGTGCTTTTTGTTCCCAAAATTATCATTACTCAATAACAATAGTTTTTGCAGCAGTTTCTTGAGACTTATTGATATACCTATTAATAGAACTATAAATTGCTTTGGTGCAACTTGTTAAAATTTAATTAAACTTATTTTTTGTGGGAACTTTTATTTTATTTAAGGATGCTATCTCAATGGAAGATCATCTACCTTACAGGTAGGAGGTTGGTGATTTGATTCGTCTATTCCCTATCTAAATAAATAATTGAATAAAATAACTAAATATACTACTGGTTGATGACAATTAATGATTAAAATGACTAAATATATTACTTGTTGACAACAATCAATGCCTACAAATACTAAATAAATGACCGGTTGATTACAATCAATGCCTAAGAAAACTACTAAATATGCTACCGCTTGACGACAATTAATGATTAAAATGACTAAATATACTACTTGATGATGACAATAAATGACGACTATGACTAAATAAATGACCAGTTAATAACAATCAATGACTAAAAAATACTACCAAAATGACTCATCAGAACAACCAATAAATGACTATAATTTTTAGTCGTATATTTAATCATGTTATAAGTGACTAGCAATAAACTACTAATAGTCAGGGGTGGTAGGCGCGGGGGGGATTCTCCTGAATCACGAAGGATATGTCGACCAGACTTTTGCTTGGGGGCTTGGGAAAAGAACCAATAACGAAGCAGAATGGTTGGCCCTTATTCAGGGTCTCCACCTTTTACACAATATGAAGATCCACAGGGCTCTGATATTTGGCGACTCAAGGCACGTCATTTACAAGATGATCAAGGGATATCCTTCAGGCGCTATCAAGTGCCACCGGTTACATGGGAAAGCCAAGCTTCTCATGTCCAGCTCCTTTGAGTTTTATCATATCCTTCGGCAAAATAACACCGCTGCGGATAGCATGGCCAATGTGGGAGCCTCCCTCCCACAAGGACTCTACAGTCAGAACGGAGCCCAGCCCTCCCTCCATCCTACTCCTTAATGAGGTGCTGAATGCTCCCTTCCTTAACCGCTTCCAGTATTTTCCTTTTTGTTCAAATAGCCCGCCCCCAAATTATCGATTCTACCCCTTCCCCTTCTTTCTCTCCACCCTCTTTCTCCCCTCCCTCTCCATTCTTTTCTCATAACCCTTCCTCCTTTTTCCTCCCTCCCCCTTTTATTTTTCTCCTCCCTCCATTAGCCCTCCCCCTCTTTATTTTTATCCTCCCTCCATTAGCCCTCTCCCTCTTTAATTTTATCCTCCCTCCATTAGCCCTCTCCCTCTTTAATTTTATCCCCCTCCTCGTCATACCCTTCCCCTTGGCAGCTGGCCCTCCTCCTTATGTCGGTTACCCTCATTCAATCGTCCGTCCTGTCTCCCTCCATTTCTTGGCCACGTGGTCTACGGTCAGGCCTTCCCCGTTCTCGAGCCTTCCCAACATTAAATGGATGAGACGGTGGGATTATTGCTACCCCCCTCCGCACGTATGCTCTGAAGTTGGGTTTCTCCTTATGCCGCTGCATTGTGAAGTCATGCATTCTCTCCTGGTCTCGGCTCCGTTCGGCTTGCATGACAGGTCTCGAATCCTCCAGGAGGTGGTGTCTAGTATCGAAGGCGGCCATTTACATGGTATTCCCTGGCAAGTTCTCCCGTTGAGGCGATCATTTGTTAAGGAGAGGCTGGCCTTTGCAGCCTTCTCCAATTGCTGCTGTAATCTCACCCTAGCGTCGTGGTCTTGTGACTCTGGTGCAGTAAATCCCACCTGTGTTGGCAGCCCGTGTTGTGTTCTTGGTTGCAATTGTTCTGGGTGGCAGGAGGGCGTGGTTGGAACTTTGGTCCTCACCGATAGACAGGGGTGTTCGGTGCTCCAACAGGAGATGGTTGTCCTAAGTGGCATTCTCAATTGTTCAGGGCTTGTGGGTTCGAGCAGCAACTTGGTTGCTAATACTCTGTCCAGGCATCTCGACTGTCTTGATATTTCCTCTGATTTTGACAGAATGGCCCAGCCAGGGGACAATGCAGGTATCCAAGACATCAAGAAAAATCTGAGGCGTTTGCATGAGGCGATTTCAATAGGAATCATGGATAACAGGGAGACAGCCCGTGTCATAAAAAAGATGGAGGACACTGTGAGCTACACTTCTCTCCAAATCAGCAATCACGACTCCAGAATCGACGATAATGAAAGCACCTTGCGCGAGATGCTGGGGAAGGTAGACAGGATTCAGGAGGATCTTGCTCGTCTCATCTCCATGAACCAGGGCAGTAGGGTCAGTGGAGCAACAGCTGAAGGGGAGCGTCCGTTGGAAGAAGAGTCCGTTGTGCAACCAGTCCACTTAAGAGGCCATCTGTAATCTGGTTTTTATGAACTCATGTTTTTTTGTCTTTTATTATGTCAGCAATATATAAGGGTATACACTGCCCGTACTGTTAGCCACCATGGAAGAACCCTATATGTAGTTTTTTGGACTCTGTTCAGGCTTAGTATACAGTGCTCTACCTCTGTTCTGCAGGATAATCCTTTCTCCTTTTTGTTATGTACTGAATGGTTGTGCACAGCCCGTTTATAATATAATCTTTTTTAGTTTCTGTTAAAAAAATAAATAAACTACTAATAGTCACGTGACTAAACTTAGCCATTTATATGCAATTTTTAGTATTTTGTTTAGTCATATATCTCAATTTTTCTACTAGTGTAATTTTCTTTTATTATGTATCAAGTAGACGATGCTTCCCGATGATATATACTTGTGAACAATGATTCAACTCCACAAGCTCATAGATGAAATGAAGTGCCACAAGGATTTAATTCCTAGATATTTCTTGAGTAATAGCAGATTCTTAATTTTCTAGCCACCGAACTTTTTTGGCCAAGGAATCATATCCTACAAATTCCAATGGCCACCTTTGTATTCCAAAATGCCTTTCCATATATAATTTGCACATATTTTTTAGATTTCTCTATTATCTCCTTTTGAATTGAGGCCAAGGTAAAACAAGATACCAAATCGCCTCAATGGTCAACTTTATTAATACAAGTCACCCTCCTTTGGATATCCATCGGTTGCACCACAAGTTGATTCTAATTTCAATTTTGATAGGAGCAAGAACCAGTTCACCTTTCTATAATAGTTCGGATTTAGAAATCCCTAGTATTGAATCCTATTCCTCCAATCATGTTAGGTCATGTCGAAATTTCTATCCATATGTTATTGAATTTCATCAAGACTGTTGAAAGAGTACATAGCAGATTTACCCAAATTGACAACCATTCCTGTAGTTGTCAGGAAAAGGTCCATAATTTCCTTGATTTTGTTTACTTCTTGAAGGGATCCGAATACAAAGAGTAATATGTCATCTACAAAAGGAAGACGTGTCATTGTAATTGGCCCAACAATGCTAGCTCCCTTAACCAATCCCTTTCGACGTTCCTTTATCATTTCCTGACTCAAGCCTTCCACACTAAGGAGGAATAAGTAATGAGATGGTGGATCTCCAAAATTCACCCAAATTCCATAGGTATATTTAAAAATACATACATTAGAGGAAATTTGGGGTCTAAAATGGGCCTTATAAGAAAACGTGCCAAAATAAGTTTTTTGTGAGTTGGAATTCAAGAACCAATAGAATTTCAATAAAATAAGTCAACCATAATGGTTGAATTGACATATTTGTCATTAAAAAAAACTATTTTTTGTGTTCGTATTTTCGACATATCTCCTTGTGTTTTTACTCAAATTTCGATCGGGAGAGCTCGTTGGATGCGGAATTTGATTCCGCATCCAACGAGTACCCACACTGAATACTTTTGAAAGACCCCGCTACCCCAAAAACAAGAAATACCTGAAAAAATGTGATGATGACATCATCATCACGTTTTTTCAGGTATTTCTTGTTTTTAGGGTAGCGGTGTCTGTCAAAAGTATGCAGTGTGAGTACTCCTTGGATGTGAAATCAAATTCCGCATCCAACGAGCTCTCCCGATCGAAATTTGAGTAAAAACACAGGGAGATATGTCGAAAATACGAACACAAAAAGTAGTTTTTTTCTTTCTTCCTCCAAAATTAATCAATATTATTTTATTATTTTAACTATTATTTTATTATTTTCCTTAGGAGGCCCATTTTAGACCCCAAAATTCCTCTAATGTATCATTTGAAATCCAACATAATTCTCTACATTTTGTTTTTTAACCGCATTTCAAAATTCATATGGAAAATATGAGTTTCAAGGGCTTCAATTTAATACATGGGTAAAATTTTCATTTTACTTTGCTATATTTGGCCAAAAATAATTACCCATCTTCATGGAATCACCCATAAAAAAATTACCCTAAACATTTCCAAAGTTGTCCAAAAACTACACAAAACCCATAGAGATTTGACTATTTTTATGAAAATATTTCAAATATTTCATGGTTGGAATTTAAGAATTAGTAAGATTCGCCAAGGTTTCTACATTTCAAAAAAAATATCGATCCTTAAAATTTTCCCTAGAAAGGAAACCATAATTGCTTGCAGTTCCTCGTATGAAATCAGTTGTAATAACTATATATTTTCCTTATCATCAAACAAACGAGGAAAACGGAAATCATCTTTAGCATATTACCTATATTGGTAGTTGGAGGTTATTTAAATAAAGTAGAAAAATGACTTACCCTAAGCTTGTCCAAATCCTAAAAACCAGATATTATGACACCATGATCATCCACCAAATCCCAAATTGTATTATTTCTTTTTGTTATAGTTTGCATACCTATGGAAGAATTTTTAGTTTTGATTACTAAATGCCTGTAACATACCTCAAATAACTCAATGTAATTTTGTGAGAAAAATGGGAAAAAAAAAACTTTCTTGCTTGTTCTTTAATCTTCGTAGCTAGTTTCCTTGGATACAAGGCACGTTTCGTTCTTTAATATATTTCATCACAGCATCCCACATTGTTAAACATAAAAATCACATGAATATGCCAGCAAAAGAGAGAGACACCGGTATACGTGGTTCACCCCAACCTTGGGGTTACGTCCACCAAACATTGTAAATATTTTATTAACTCTCTCCACCAAGAGGTACAAATTTGGCTTATCTGTTGCAGTTCATTTTTCTTGCCTCCAATATTTCGAGGAGGAAGTAAACAATTACAAATCCTATAAACCTACGTTGAGCTCCGGGCTCAATGCAATGAGATAGAGTTAACGAAACAAAACATCACCGAGTCGATCTTGACCAAACGAGAACTCATGGCTCGGCTCTGCACAAGAGTTATATCATTATGGATATACATACATTATATTATAGCAATTATCAACACTCATACATTAGATCCTACGATTTCCACACGGCTCTATAGAAATTTTGACATGCAGAGAAGGAAATGAAGCCATACATTGCAACTTACCGCAAGAGATAATTGTCCTCCCTTATGACATCATAAATGGATAAATTGTTAGATCATCAAACAAATTGCAAATATCAAACGATCTGGCTTACCAAACCAATCATGAGCATATAAATAGAGATGCCATCAACACAATGCCAATCACAGTCAATCCTTGCATTCACTGCATTTCCGGTGTGGAATTGAACTTCAACAAAAGAACAAAATCGAAAATATCAAATCACAATTGCAAAGTTGACGAAACAAAAAGAAGCTTGACTCTTGAACACTATAGCTAGGATTTCTAAAAATTACTTCATATAAATTTCTCTTTAAGCAAAGGCATTAAAACCCGACCTTGGCATGCTAGGGCTGATCTATATACAACAAAAGATTACTCTTGAACAGACCCTGTGTCCCTTTAAAATATTCAAATAAGAGCTCCGACCCTTTAAATTAATAGGCATTAAAGCCTAACCTTGACATACTAAGGTAATCTATATACAACAAAATATTACTCGTAACAGAAGATTACTCTTGAATATTAACTGGAAGCATCGATAAAGGAATTTGATTCATCATTTAAACCTCTTAATCAAAACTAAACTATATGTAGAATAGACCAAAATTCAAGTTGGCAGAAGTAAATCTTGTAAAAACAAAGATTTCCCTTTCACTGTGAATCCACGAGATGAGACAAAATAGTATACAAGCTTCTCTGTATTCGCTTGACCAAGATAAAAATGGAATCGCCGCACTATATAAAAGTCGTTCTCTTCATTCCTACAAAACAGATTTGAAAACGAAGCCACCATACTCCAATCTCTTGAGAGAAAATCCACCTTCTTTATTTTGTACAGAATAACCGAAAAAACTCTACTGCTCTTTTTCCTTTTCTATCCTCATCACCTTTTTCCTTCAAAGGAATATGTAACCACCTTTGAAGTGTTGCAGAAGACCCTAACTGACTCTTCTTGAAACGATATCTCTTCTTTTAACCAATCGTTTTTTTATAACTTAAAAATGCAGGTATGTAGACAACACACACACATTCCAAATATAAAATCGCAATTAAAATCCTTATCGATTTCAGATATGGATTACAGCAACATACATACGCATATCCTTCCAGATTTTGGAATCGCAGGCATACACACTAATCCAAAAATTTGATGAAGACGCAGTTATGAGGGGACTACTATAGATCTTCAGGATAACCACATGCATAAACAAACACCTTAGAAATATTTAAGGAAGACATAGGCAAGGAATACTTATTCCAACCGTTGGCAAACGTAGGCAAATCGAAACGTGTGGAAATTTTTAAGCCTGCGGTCTGAATAGAAACTTACTTCAGCTCATTTTGTAACCTCGACCGAAGGCTTGTTTGTTGAGTGGAAGTGAGACTGCCTACCATTTCATTAAATCTAGGTCTATGCATATCCGATTATCTATTAGCACTGGCAGAGCGAGAGAGGTTACGCTTTAGCAAACCTTTTCCTTTATAAAAATCAAAATGAAATGCAGTGGATAGAGACCCAAAACTTATGCCAAGGAAAAATTGTTTCCTATCATGCGCAACAATAAGGGGGAGAGGTCATTCCCTTGACTCCATCGCCAAACCAAAGACTTGCAGATCCGATGGATTTTCTAGCGCAGGGATTGGTTGCTTTGTTTATACCGTATTGGATTGTGTTTTTAGCAACGATGTAATCATAAAATAAGCACCTGGTCTCAAAAACAAAGTGTCACGTTCCAATCCAATACACAGGGATCAATAAGAAAATATACTACGGATCTGGAGGTTTAGCAATCCAACTCAAAGCCATAAGGATCTGGTTTTTACCACCAAAGTATCGCTTCTCAACCCATAAGTTGACTCATTCAAGCATTAAGGAACAGGTCTTCAATACAAGATATCGGGTCCTAACCCAATACACGGTGATAGTTAACAATACTATTGAACTATATCTTTAGCGTTTCCATACCCGAAATAGTATGGATCTGGTTTTAATAGCAAAGGATCGCTCCCCATATCCAATACGGAGAGATAGTTAAAATACTTAGGATCCGACTTTTAAATCAAACATATAGTAAATCAAAACCTAACACAATAGGGATCTGATTCTTAACCTTAAAAGCACAGAAATCTCATACAATACACAGACGATCAAGACATGAAGAAAGCAATTCCAACAAGAATGGATCTGGGTTCTTAAAACAACAGTGTGGCGATTTCCAATCTGACACAGTTAGTTCAAAGTATTCATGTAAAAATCGCATTCCATGTTGGATCATACCTTTCGCACCAAAAAATCATAAGCAAAATCAAACAGCGAACATGATCTCAGAAGCATACCCTTTCCTTTCCATAAAATGGTTGCTTCTATTCGCAAGCCTTCCTTTCCATTTTTCCCTCGTCGGTTTTTCTTCCCCTCCTAATCGCTTATGCAACCTCTATATAATCACCAGGAAGACATGATAAGGATGCATGCAAAACAAGCGTGCCATTTCATCCTCCTTTTCCTCACCGGTGAACCCATGTCAAACCTATTACCCGCGACTGCACCAAGTCTACCTTTGATTATCGGAGGGGTATTTCCTCTTCTCCGGGGAGAACGTATGAGCCGACCAATAAAATTATTTTTCTGGAGTTTTTCATTCTTATTCTAATATAATCATTTAATATGTTAAAAGTTTGAGGGAAAAAAAACCTACGTGAATGCAATAGTACACTCTTTTGGGCAATGCGATTCAATCAACGAAAATTCGTTTTTCCCAAATTGAGTAAATTTCTTAGCCGTAGGTAATTCCTTCCAAATCTCAATTTGTATAAATAATCCTTAGTATATATATACCTTTAATATATATATCTATTCACTCTTAAGGTAGGTATTTCATTTCAATTCCTTTTCCTCATTAGTTGACATCAAGGATCCTCTATATATATATTGTTAAATTTTCATATGCTTAGCTAAAACATCAGTATTTCATTTCATATTCATAACAAAAGCATATAAACAGGATCACTGAAAGATAGACAAGCACAACCATACAAAAGGAACACAAGGATTTATCCTGGGAAAACCCTAAAGGGAAAAACCCAACAAAAGCTTCCTCAATATAGATGCCCCAAAAAGATAAAAGATAAAAGATAAAACCAGCAAGGAGATCAAAGCCTGATCCTCCTCCTTCTCCAACTACTTCTCTTCTCCACTAATGCGCTACACAAGTGAGAGTGTGTGTGTTCAAATGAGGAGAGCTACACCTCTATTTATATTTATCCATTCACTTCAATTAACCCATCCGACATGTAGGCTCGAGTTAATCATGTAGGCTCGAGTTACACATGTAGGCTCAAGTAACCACACTGAGGTGCTAATGACCCACTTTTACAATTAGAAGGGACAACCTCATGACTCTTATTAGTTCTTCCGATTAGAAGCATCGAGGTACAAGATAATACAAGTGGTTCTCCCGATACGACTATCGGGGACCACAAAAGATACATATAGAATATTCTTCGAAGTTACAATATTTCAACACTCCCCCTTAACGAGAAGGGTATTCTACAACAACATCAACAACAACAATAGTAGGAGAGAGATAGAGGACATCATCAACATCATCAGGGTAATACATCTATAAATCATTGGAAGCTTTTCAACATCATATAGTCTTCGTCTTCAATATTTGACGACATCAACTCTTTAATCAACATCAGCATCTTTTGACCTTTTGATCAGCAACATCTTCAGCACTTTGATCTTTCGATCAAAAACATCTTTCAGCAACATCTTTAGCACTTTGACCTTTCGATCAGCAACATCGTCAGCACTTAGACCTTTCGATCAGCAGCAACATCTTCAACACTTTGACCTTTCAATCAGCAGCAACATCTTCAACACTTTGACCTTTCAATCATCAACAATATCTTCAGCATTTTGATCAGCAACATCCTCAGCACTTTGACCTTTCGATCAGCAACAACATCATCATCATACTCTGATCTTTCAATCAGAAACATCATCATGAAAACATCATCAAAACATCATTATTATCAACACATCATCATCATCAAAACATCAACATGATCCTTCCTTTCGAAATTACGGGATCAACATGTCTGTGGTACTCAGACGATCCTTCTTGTCGGAATTACGGGATTTAGGTCTTTACAGAGTTACTAACGATCCTTCCTTTCGGAATTACGGGATCAACACATCTGTGGAGCTCAGACGATCCTTCCTTTCGGAATTACGGGATCAAGTCTTTTATGGAGCTACTAACGATCCTTCCTTTCGGAATTACGGGATTTAGGTCTTTATGGAGTTACTAACGATCCTTCCTTTTGGAATTATGGGATTAACACATTTGTGGAACTCAAACAATCCTTCCTATTGGAATTATGGGATCAACACATCTGTGGAACTCAGACAATCCTTCCTGTTGGAATTACAGGATCAAGTCTTTACGGAGCTATCAACGATCCTTCTTTTCGGAATTACGGGATTTAGGTCTTTACGAAGTTACTAACGATCCTTCCTTTCGGAATTACGGGATTTAGGTCTTTACGGAGTTACTAACGATCATTCCTTTCAGAATTACGGGATCAACACATTTGTGGAACTCAGATAATCCTTTCTATTGGAATTACGGGATCAACACATCTGTGGAACTCAAACAATCCTTCCTATTGGAATTACGGGATCAATTCAATGATCCTTCCTTTCGAAATTACTTTAGGGCAAGTGCCCAGGGATGATACAATCCCACTGCAACATCACTACTCCACCTTTCGGGGAAGGTCTTTCCGAACCACACCAAGCTTGTCTCGAAAGTGTTCGAACTTTACTCGAGACAGAGGCTTTGTCAGTACATCATCATCCAAACCATCATCATCTACATCTTCAGTATGTGAATACTGAACTATCACCATTTGTATCTCCAGTATGTGAATACTGAACTATCACCATTTGTATCTCCAGTATGTGAATACTGAAAGCATCATCATCTCTATATTCAGTATAGAAATATGGAATCACCATCATCTGCATCTACAGTATGTAAAAACTGACACATCATCTATATCTTCAGTATGGGAACACTGAAATCATCATCATCTATATCTTCAGTATGGGAATACTGAAACATCATCATCTCTATATTCAGTATCGAAATACTGAATCACCATCATCTGCATCTACAATATATAAATACTGAAACATCATCATCTGCATCTTCACTCGTTTGTAGAAATACTGGATTTTTATGTGTTACAATGGAACACATGGTTCTCTGTCATCACAAATCTGGTTATCACATAGAATCATTGTAGTATCCATCTTCAGGTCAAAGAGACCTGATATCAACTTCCGAAGCCATATGGCTTCACAACTTAGCAGAGTAATCTGCTATGTATTCTACTTCAGCCGAGCTAAGAGAAACACTGGACTGTTTCCTTCTAAACCATGAACTCATAGCAGACCCCAAACAAAAGCATCTACCTGATGTGCTTTTCCTGTCTGAGATACTTCCAGCTCAATTTGCATCTGTGTAGCCATACAATCTATACTCATGGCTACCATCATAGTATAGACCAAAGTCTATAGTCCTTTTCAAATATCTCATCACATGTTTTGCAGCTACTAGGTGAACTCGTCTTAGTTGAACAAGATATTGACTTACGGTGTTCATAGCAAAACAAATGTCTGGTCTGGTATTTGTTAAGTACATCAATGACCCAATGATCTGTCTGTAATGAGTCGCATCCGCTAACTCTGATGAATCATCAGCTAACAGCTTCAGGTTGGAGTCCATGGGTGTGGCCATGGCTTTGCATTCCAACATATTGAATCTATTCAATATCTCTACCACATACTTTCCCTGATTGAGAAATATTCTTTCTTAACTTTGCCATACTTCCAGACCTAGGAAATAATGCATTAACCCAAGGTCTTTCATCTCAAATTCTTCTGCTAGTTTCTTCTTGCTTTCCATGATCTATTTCTCATTCCCTATCAAGAATAAGTCATCCACATATAATAACAGGATGACAGGTTCATCTTATGCAACCTTGAGATAAATGTTATGATCAACTTTACTCTTGGTAAAGCCCATAATTGACAGGAAACTGTATATCCTTCCATACCAAGCTCTGGGAGCTTGCTTCATGCCATAGAGGGCCTTCTTCAACTTACATATATGAGTCCATCTATCTTCGACTTCAAATCCTTGTGACTATTCGATGTAAAACTCTTCCCCAATCATACCATTAAGGAAGGCTTGTCTTTACTTCATCATGGAAGCAACTGCCATCATAGTTCTAAAGGAAGTGTACCTTGCTTCCTGGAGTAAGTGTCTCTTCAGAACTAATTCCATCTTTCTTATAGAAACCTCAAGCCACAAGTATTTCCTTACTTCTATCAGCAACATATTTTATCTTGCAAATCCATTTGTAAGATACCACATTCTTTCTTTCTAGTTTGAGTACTATATCCCAAACATCATTCTAGTATTCTTTCATCATAACATCTTCCATGAGTTCGTCTTGTCAGATCATCAACATATCCTAGTCTTCTGCATTCAACTTTGAAGGTTGGAACCCACTTTACTCTTGGTAAAGTCTTGATCCATCAGGAAGCTGTCCATCATGTCATACCGTGTTGAACTCAGATATCTTCTGTAGTCACTCCCCCTGAAGTGGAGTATTATCTTTCTTCTTCATTTTGTACAGGTGGTTCTATGCTTGATATATATTGGTCAATAGAGTATGTCATGTCATAGTCTATTCTTTCTGAGGCAAATCACGAACCTTGCTTTGTACACTTGTTCTTGTAAATCCATATGGAAAATACTACGTACTTCCCTTTATGTCTCGAAAGCATATCGTATACATCATTCCCCATGATCAACTGTTATTCTTTGATCATAGCATTCTTTTCTTCATCGTTATCTTTCATACCCATGGTGGTCTTCATCCTTCAAGGTGGATCTACTGCTCTCTAAAGCTCTTTCTTCCGTCATGGTGTCTCTAACCTTGGGAGCTTCAGATTCATGTTCATTGAATTGTCATCACTTGTTCTTCAGAACAAGTCTCATCCTTCTTTTCTTTTAGGAGGTTGTACAGGACCTTTCCTACAATTCAAATGCACCAGTTGCATGGTTAGAACTACATATGCATAACGACAAATTCTTATGCATCATGCAACTATTTATCCAATCCAATACAACATTCATCCATATCTCACAGAAACTTTCTATATGCCTTCCATCTCTACCATGACATCATTGAGATTGTGCACTAATCCAATATGTCAGCAAATAGGTTTCATTCTAGATAAGTAACAATGTAGATTTGTATAGACCCATGAGCTACTTACCCATCACATGCATGCAAACAACACATCAACTGAATATAATCTTGAATGCATAACAAAACAATATCATTAAATGACAATTGAATACTTATCTTTTGTTTGTTTCGTGGGTAGACTCCTTCTTGATCAATCTGCTTCATCATCTTCTT